>VZSF01009564.1:0-62603 GCA_013398295.1 Chionis minor
TGAGGCCAAACCACGACAATGGGAAAGGTGAAAACTAAATGGGTTGACGTGGGCATCATCGCTTGTGTCAGGAGTGTGTGTCCTGCACCCTCTCCCACGTGGAGAGATGATGGGTGCTGCAGGGGCTGGGCTTGCAGAGTTCTTCTTCACTGTGCAGTTGGTATCAGCTTGCATATATTATCCAGTATTTCCTTTCCACGTTTATGATCCAGATGACCACACATCTTTTTTTAACTCAATTTTTTCTTACCACTTTTCTATATATTAAATAATCCATGAAAAACCTGTTTTTAAATAGCAAAGGAAGGTCTCTAAGAACAGAAATTATTTGCTTTGTTAATGGTCTGACCAGAAAGCTGCAGGTCATGCTTTCTATTTCGGTATCTTGAATTCTCTCCTTCATAGTAGCTAGGACATGTCTGCTGGGCTTTTATGTGAGGCTCTGGAGGAGACAGTGCAGTCAGTGCACAGCCTCAGTGCAGGAGCTCGGTCTTCTCTGTCCTTGGAAGGGGAAGGTGTGAGCATCTCCCTTCTCTGGGAAACCCAACTGCCCGATGTGTTTGACTGGAGCCCGGAACAAAGGATCTCAGGAGCAGGAATAAAGACACTTTTCTGTTAGCACTTCAGCGTGGCGTTAGATGATAACTCTACCACCATTAAAAAGCTTTTTGCTCAGTGTGTGGATTTTAAAGACCTTTTCCTGTCTCCTTGGTTGTACTTGTACAATGCAACCAGCCCCACTCCATCTGGTGGGCCAAGGTGCCAGTCTCCTCCACGGATGGTTGTGCTGGCACTGGTGAGCAGATGGCATCACAAAAAAGGTTGAAAGTTGAGGGATGCTTGAGTTGGCAAGGGCCACCCTCTGCTCATTTCACGGAGGTTAGCGCCTTCCAGTACTTCCTATATCTTGTTGTTACATTGCTGGAAGAGTGAATTTGGAAGAATAGGCAATTTAAGGATTCCAACTGTTGTTATGCCAAATGAATACATGTTTTTCCTTGAGTAGTAGTTGTTCATTTTGTAGGTGATTGTTACCATCTTACAGTTATTTGGAAGAAAAGCAGTGGCTGCAAACTTTAGTTTAAAAATAATATTATTTTTTTTCTCTTTAATTAGGTTTTTCACTTGCTGCAGTCGTACTTAGAGTCAAACCAGCTCATTAGTTTGGACTTCCATCAGGGACTGGGTGACATCATTACCTGTATAGGAACCAAACTGTGGTTGGCTAAAAGGTAAGATAAAACACAAGATATCTATGTTTATACACATAGGTTACTAACATATGGAAGGCTTGGCTGATTTTTTTTTTTTAATTTTTATTTTGGCAAGGTGGACAGCTTTATTTCTCTAGAAAAGTGTAAAATTTAATGCCTTATTGGCTTGCTGGTTTTTTAATCGAGGTGTGTGTTTATGTTGTTTTTTCAAAAAGCAAGGATGAAAAAACAGAAGTACACTTGTGTACGTTACTGTTTTTCAGTCTTCTCTTAGTTGATTCTCAGCTAAACTTTATAGTCCGGTCATTTAAAAAAAAAAGGAAAAGTGTGAATGAAAATGCCTACAGAAGCAGCCTTTTTCAGGATGAATGTTACTTCTAGGCTAAGAAAAATATATGAGGTTTTTATGTTACTATTTTCGCTGACTTTGAATTTTACAAAAAAAGTATTAGAAAAACGTAATTGCAATTGTTGAAACTATCAAAAGCATTTAGCTGCCCACAAACAATCCAAGGGAGTTTTGGAAACGTTTTCCTTAGGTTTCTGTAAAAGGATCTTCAGATGGCCTATGTACTGCAATCAAGCAGCTCTTTTTTTTTTTGGCAATCTACTTGATTTTATCAATTGCTTTTGAGAATTCCCACCAGAAGCTTCAAAGTGGGACTCACTATTAACCTTAAATGGGTAAAAAGAGTTAAAATAACAGGAAATGGTTTGTGAATTTGGGAAATGGGGAATTATTTCTGAACATCAGTCGTCATTTACGTTTCTGTGCTGGTTCTGTAAAGTTCTTGCTGGTGTTCTTTCAACTAACACTTTCTTTGTACTATGGAACAAACTTCTCTGAGAAACTTGAATTACAAAATTTTAGATTGCATAAGTAGTTCTTAAAAATGAGGTTCAGTTATCATGTGTACGTATATATCTGGAGGAAAGATTATCGTTCTTCAGCTGTTTGCTGAACTGGGTGGGGGGTTTTTTGTTTGGGTTTGTTGGGTTTTTTTTTTTCCTCTTTTCAGGGCCAGAATGTAATTTCCTTTCATCAGAATGTATTGGCATAGAATAGCTCAAGAAACTGTTGCACATTCCCAGTAATATACTAATCTCTTCTCCCTCTGCCACTTCTCTACATGATTTTGCTTTAGAGAATAAAATAATGGGCTCACATTCCCCAAACTGAATTTCATAAAACATTCACTTTTTCAACTGGTGTTTTCTGTCTGTTGTGAAGGCAGGCTTCTCATGTTAATATGACGTTTGCTTTTTCTCCTTTGTAGCATATATTAAAATATCACAAGGGAAAAAAAACTTTCTTCCACCTTCCTTGGTTTTTTCTTTTACATCTTCAAAATACTAACTTTTTCGAGTATTCAAAAGTAGTATTTCCATTTTTGATGTTTTGGTGAATGAGACCTGCCTTCTATCCACTTCTGAAGGTGACATTTGAAACTTTTCACTCTACTTGCAGGTTTATACTTCATTTGCTGTTTTTTATTTTGTTTTAGAATACGCTTGTTTGATAGTCTAAAGTGGTTTATTAATGTTACTGCTTCCCCCCAACCCCAAACCAGTGTTAGTTTATTGCGGTTTTTTGCAGGTATGGAAGATGCAGGGAGAACAGAAATTAAAAAATGCGTAAAATTTGCTGCTTTGGAGAACTGAGATGGTGGAATGAAGTGATGGAAATTAGTCTGGTGAAAGCTTTAAAAAAATAACCAATATATCGAGCTAAGACTTTGAAAGAGTTCAAAGCTCTTTCGTATGAATTTAAAAAAAAAAAGTAAGTTTTAGCTCAAGTGTGTATCAAGGAGTTACAGGACTAAATCTAGATGCCCTCTGCTTCTTAAGTACAGAAAGCTAAAAGAGCAGCCTTTAGAGCTGGTAATTTGTTGTACAGAAGTCCCGGAAATAGCTGTCTTGTTTCATTTGTAGCCTTTGGCGTGGCAAAGTATTGGTATTGGAAAAGTTGTGAAATCATGTCATTGCACAGCTTTGCTGTAGGATACTGTCTTCCAGTGCTGTTTGATTATTTTTTTTTTTTTTTCCTGCCTTCCTCCTTACTGGAGACCACAGGAGGGGGAAGAGACTTTGAGGTTCTGCCAGAAGTCAAACAACATACTCTGCTAACCTCTAGCCATGTGCCGTTTCTTAGCTGAGAGCTTAGCTGTCCGCACTGGGAAAGTTTACTTCTAAGAAGCCTGCTTTCCTCAAACGAGCTTGCGTGGAACAGCCTTGTATAAAACCAACCGGCTTTGCATTTTGCAAAGAGTCGCCAGTTGGTCTGGAATGGGTGGCCTGTGGTGTGTGCACTTCAGCTTCATAACCCAAATATCCCCTGATCTGGGGTGCTGCTGCTCAGTGCTCTGCCTTACAGATGGGGCTGTGAAACACCAACGGGTGCCGGTGTAGGGGCGCAAGATTCGAGCTCACACGACAAATACCTGCGAAAGTTATTCCAGGCTCGGGCTCAAAACCCGATTCACTGTCCACTGAGACACTCGCTGCTCAGTTTTTCTCCAGGATGACTCTAGGACCATCCAGCTGTAGCTGCTTTGAATGAGGGAAATCTCACAGGTGTTTGGTAACACTGCAGAGCATGTTAACTCGCAAAGTTGATGGCCGCAGCACTCCAGCAAGTAGTGTCCCCTTTCCCCCTGCCTCTGCTTTTGACAGTGCTACGTGAGCGACAACAGGCAGACAACCAACCAGTCTTGGGTCCTTCCTAGAAGGAACTTCATGTGAGGTGTGTTTAGGCCATCTGTGTGGAAAGCAGGAACGTGGCCTCGCTGTGGGTTCAGGATGTTGTGCTCGAAGAGCGTAACCTAAATATGCTCTTATTCTTCTCATTGCACCTCAGGAGAGACAGCGATAATTTCTAGTGAGCAGGCTATTAAAGATGAACCAGTGTTTTGTATTCTTTATGGTGGCTGTGTGGAAGTTCCCAGAGGCACGTGCAGGCCTATCTAGCTAGAAGTGCGAGATGCACAAGAACTGACTGTAGCTTTGCAAGCAGCCTCTGGGATGTTTGGAAGGGGGACATTATTTGGAATCTGGAAGGGGCTTTTTGTACTTTCAAAACAGCAAGAAGGCAACAACTAAGGAGAACGTAAGATCATCCTCCTTGGTAGAGCAGTCCTTCTCTTCAGATAGTTCCCTTGCCTCTTTCACTGCATCAAGATGAACCTTCTTGTCCTTCCATGGCCATGTCTGTCTGCCTGTGGCATCTTCCTATTTTTTTTAACTTTTCCATTTCCATCTTTAAAACCTACAAACTGAGAAATGCAGTTAATTGCCTTTGTTCGGTTGTGCTCTGTGTGCATTACACAGCTGCGTTCAAAAATTGAAAATAGTTTTAGTGACTGAGCCTGGCTCTGTGGAAGTCTATTTACTAGGTAGGTTTCAAATTGAAAAGTTAACTTTCTGTCAGCTGGGCTTGAGCAGTAATTCATGTGTGTGCTCTTACATACACAAAACATCAAGGGAGATTTTTTTTTGTCCTGTTCCAGCTGAAAGCAAAGCATACCAGTATTAACAGTTACTGCCCATCAGGTGCACAGTGGTAATTTATTAATCTGCACTTACTGACCCGTGAGCCTAATGTAGCCTGGCTCATCTTGGCTTTTGAGAGCCGAGTCATAACAGTTGTGTCATTGTTCATAAATGTATTCTTGGAGGCATTCATTTAAATCTTACGTGCTTTTAGCAGGCCAATGCCAATTTCTGTGCTGCTCTAAGTCCACTCTTTCACCAGTTTTGATAACAGTATCTTTAATGCAGCTACAAATCGTTTATTTAGGCAGCTGGTGATTGCTTGGTTTGGAACACTTGCTGTGGATATCAGTAGAGAGACTTAAAACTTCAGACTGAAGTTTAAGATGTACTTTGCATAGGACAAGACATTCTTTGGTTCACAGTTAAACTCATGTAGATACGAACATTCAGGGAATACGACGAATTGAATAAAGCTGTTTAAGATGTGTTCCCTCGATGAGTGACATGTTCAGAGTATGCACAAACCGTGTACAATTAGAAGTTTTGGACATTAATCCTCATTCATATCTGAA
Source organism: Chionis minor (assembly GCA_013398295.1). NCBI lineage: Eukaryota > Metazoa > Chordata > Aves > Charadriiformes > Chionidae > Chionis > Chionis minor. The sequence goes on from VZSF01009564.1 coordinate 5,279, forward strand.
AAAGCTTTCCAATAAATAAACAAAAGAGTTTTAGTAGCTTACCTCTTTATAGGCAAAACCCCTGATGTTACTTGTGTAAAATTCATTAAATTTGTGGATGGGATTAGTTTGACCTCTTAAGTTTTTTAGGATGCTGCTAAGAGATCACATGCGGTTCACATTAACAGAACAAAAAAGAGAACAGATAGGATTATTTTATGAATCTGGTATGCTAAAACCAACACCAACAAAACACAACCTTTCAGTATCATTCACCAAGGACAGCCAGAGCACAGATTAATTTTTCTTAATAGCCGAAACTCAAGATGTTCTTGGTAGTATCACAATGACAAAATAATTTGTATAGCTTCTTTTTGAAGGATTAGATCCTCTGCCTTTACCAGGGAAACTAACAGCAACATAATAGTCCGGCTTTGGTGGTGATAGAAAAACTTAAATCACCAGACCAGCAACATTCCCTATGGAGAAAATACTTGCTATAGTGCAGGATAAGCTGGTCTTACAGCATGGGCAAGTCAAGGGGATTGTGCACATGGTAATTGCTCCAAGAAGATCTCAACAGCACCAAGCAGGCAAGCAGATCCGCTGTTACAGATGTTTGTATTTCTGTGCGAGTGTTCCTGCTCTTCCAGGAACTCAGCAAGGATTACTTAGTAGTGTAGGCTTCATTATTATTTTTTTTAAATACTTTCCATTAAATGTAGGTCTGTTGGCCGTGATCTTCACTGATGTGCTGGTTTTGAATTACATGGTTAAAAATGCTGTGGACAAACTTTGATAATTAAATCCATTATTAATGTCTCCTCAAGAAGACAAGAGGAAGGCTGTACATGTTGATTCAGTGCTACAGATGTGGACTCTGAGAGAAGACAGATTAAAATGTGAAGGCTGCCTTCTAAACTAATTTACCCTCCAAAACCTCAGTCTTTAGAATACTGCAGAATTTGAAAGCTAATAACCAAAACAAAGGGAGATTTAATCTTTTAATCATTGTATGTGTAGGTGTGATTTCCATAAGCTTTGTCGCCTCCATGAGTGACAAATGATCGCTTTCTAGATCTCTCTGCAGGTAAAATGGGGTCAGTACAAGGCCAGCTTGGCCTGGTTTTTTAGCAGCCCTCCAAGGATAAAAATCCCTATGGATAGCCCCCTAAAGATTATATAGAGTTGACTGTATTAAGATTCAGACATCACAGAAGACGCACTTCTTCGTGCGTTTAGAAGATATTTTAGCTGATACAATTGCAGGTCACATATCGGAAGAATCTGGCCACCAGAAAAAAGAATACTTTGCAGAGATTTGCTGTTTTTCAGGAAGGAGTAAGCTGGAAGCTGATGTGGAGGTAAAGACAGACTGTCGCCAGTGTGCCAGCCTGAAGAGCTGACATTATGGAAGATAAAGGCAGACTGTGAAACTCAGAATGGGAAGTTGCATAGACCCTGTCCCCAAGTCTGAGCTGGTGTTAGGACATGTTGGACTTAACCCAAATTCTTCCCTGCATTTATCCTAGAGCTAAAGGTCAAATTCCAGCCCCAATTGTATGTAAAATGTGTTGACTCATCAGAAATGTTTTTAAAGTTGAGAAATACAAGAATTTGTGCAAAGGCTTTTGCAGTAGCATCCTGAATATTGCATATGCTGTGTATGTCCTGTGTAGAATATGATGTTTAGGAAACCCATTTGATTTATCTGTTGGAAGCACAAACTGTACCTAATGTTGGTGGCTAGAAAGTAGGACAATTCACGGTTTAAATTCAACACCAGCAGGCGTGCTTATTTTCTGCCAGCTAAAAAATAAAATTTAATAGTTGTTGCTGAGGGTTTTTGTTTGGCAATAACATGTTATTTGAACAGAAGAATGGGGTGGTGTTTAGCTATTACAGGTTTTCTTTTAATACAGGAGTCTTCCTGAAATACTGTTGATAAGTTTAATCTTGTGCAAAGGTCTTCCAGGAATTTTAGACTTTTTCAGCCTTTCCAAAGGTTCCAGAAACATACAGCATTACAGTAGGAGTCACTTTTCCATTAAAGACCAGAGAAGGAGTAGGCAGTTCAATTATTTCATCACTTTGGAAATCGAAATGAAAACAGTCATGCAAGTCATAAGGATGATTTTCTTGTTCACAGCTATGAATTGGCCTTTGAAAGAGTTGCCCTTGTAATCTTGCCACCACTGGTTTCTTTACCCTGATGGTTAAGAGTGTCATGGACTTCTTGGACAAAATACAGGGATTTGTAGGCAGCTTTGTAAGTTGTATAATTTTGACTGGAGTTCCACATTTGGTTGATTCATGAGCCAAATCTTGTCATCGATTTTTGAAGATTGGGGCTGAGAGTAGCCAATTTGAGTGTGTAGATTAGAAGTAGCTAACAGTCATTTAAACACTGTACTTCACTGTGAAAAAATGTTGGCTGACACCCTGTGTAGTTATCTGCTGTTTTACTGTGACCGAAACTGTGGTGTACATGGTTACATATTATTAGGAGGAAGTTCTATTTTGTTAGTTATTTAATTAAGTTTTATTCCATTTTGACAAATGAGATTAGCTTGTATTCAAAAAGCAGCGCTGGCTGAAAGATTTGAAATCTTTCAGACGCTTCTAAGAGCTTGGATACTGCAAAACACAGAGCTTTCCTGCAACCTTTTACGAAAATTTTGCTCTAGATATTGCTAAGATAGCTAATCACGCTAAGATGTTGATAGCTAAACTAATTCACGAGAGAAATATTGCAGGTTTTTATTTAACAGACATTGATTGGCAGATTGCATTTGACATTTAAGTGCTCACTGAGAGTTTGAGCAAATATGCTTTGATTTTTATGTCGTTAAATGTTTAGTAAATATTGTCAGTTGCTGTATATTTATAGTACTTATTCTGCTAATAGTTTTGCAACATCTGTTTCCTAATGAAGAAAAATATGAGCGAAATAAACTACCTCTTTGCAAAACATTGAATTTCTATTGACTAGAATAACCAAAACCTAGCGTTGTAAACATTAACACAAACAACTCTGATTTCATAATCAGTGACTTGTATCTGACTTATTTATGTAACAAATGAAATATATTGTTACTGTTACTGTTTGTCTCTAAGTGAGGCGATGCTCTTCCGGAAAAAGAGGAATGATCCAGGAGAAAACAGTTGTTGTCTTTTTACGTCATCTGACTTAGTGTTATTGAAAACTGGGGGTTTGAGAACAGAATGAGAATCTGCAAAAGTTGTACATCAACATTTTTTTGGTGCTTACTCTACGTAAAGATGTGTTGGCATCCTCGTTTATACATAGAGATCTGAATGGTTATAAATGGTGTCCTATAATGAGTAGAAAGGATGTCTAAGGGCCTCTGCAGTCCTTAGTGGTTAGAGGGGCAAGAGGTTGTATATGTAGTTCGTTTAAATCTTTTTCCCAGCGTTCTGACAGAATTGAGGCCAAATGTGTGAGCTTTCCATGTTCTTTGCTCCTTGTTGTTTCCCTTGGAAAAGGAGGTAATTTGCTCTGTAATTCATTAATGTTGATCTTCTTTAAAATAAACAGTAATATGAGAGAAAATAAATTTTAGAAGTTAAGCCATGTGTTCCTGATAGAATTGAAACCGTGTGTGTGAGCAGGGTACACAGGAGGTCTGTGACCACATATTGCTGATTTCTTCAATAAATGCCAGTTTGGTTTGCATCAGATCTGCCATCCAAAATAAGCAAACCAATGACTACCTTAAATTCAGCATGACTTAACTATAAAAGGTGAATCAAACTTTAAAAAAAATAATATTTGCAGAGCTCCAAACTCTGAGAATCTAGGATTGATTTCATGTTACGTAGACCTAAGCTGCAATCAGTGATACTTAAAGGCGGTAGAGGCAGAACAGAAATGAAAGCGGTCCCAGCACTACTGCTGGCCAAAGCCAGCTGGAGCAAAACGCAGTGTTGCACGTGGAGTTTCTGAACCTGCCCAGTCTGATTTACATCTACGGAAAGGGAATATCTCCTAAAGGGTATGCTTCCTCATTCACCTTCCAGGCAGCTCCCCCTTGAAAACAAATAGCTTATTGTTACTCTGGTCATATAATATTCTGTAAGCGCTTAACTGGGGACTCTTCAAAGGCATTTGAACAGGAGCCTGTGAATTTAAAAGGACTGTTTAGTTCCATTAACCTTTCTCTTAAAAAAAAAAAAAAAATCCCTGGACTCTTAACGGCTAACAAAAGGTTTCCTCCTGCCAATGACTTCAACTCTTTTCTAATTTTATATTCACATAGCAGAATTGGAAGTGAAATTACGTAGAAATCTGACTAACTAATCCCCAATTACTTGTTCAGCATTAATGATAAGAAACTGGCTAGGTTTGGAAGACTTTATTTTCAGGATCTAATCCAGAAATCTGCTCTAATGTGTCAAAATTAATAGTATGGAAACTAGCACCTGTGTTTTCAGATTTGTCTACTGTTCAGCCACACCTACCTAAAATAATAATTAAAAAACCCCACTTTTTCCCCCCCCATACTGAAGATACTGTTAGAATGGAGCTTTGGGCAGTTAAAAAAAACATCTTTAGACCATTTGAAACCTTCAGTTCCTTTAACTGTTTTGACTTTCAGTCAAAAAACTTCTTTGTCCTTTCAGTCACCTTGTATCTTCTGAGGAGTTTCATGATGATCTAGCAGGGACACAGCAGCTTCTCCTGTCGTTGTTTCGTTCTCCTTGATTAAATTATTGACACGTTTCTTCTGGTCCTTGTTCTTTCTAAGCAATAATCCTTCCCTGCCTGTGCTTCTAAAGGCTGCAGGTGTCTTCTTCCCCTCTGCCTGGCAGGACAAGTCTGTGACGATGCTTGCCTTTTACATGCTACTCGGGGCAGACAGCCTTTGACCTCTCTTCAGTCAGATGTCTTGAAATATTCTGCAGTATTGGCTGGTGGTGAAATTTAACTCAGTGGTCATCTGTGAGCTGATTTTTATTTCCACCTGGACAGTCAACCTCCAAGTACAGCATCGTGAAGCAGCGCTAGAAACTGTGGGATAAACTTCTAAGTGCAGTTAGGGTCCTGGAATGGGCTGGCTGTAAACTTGCTATCCGAAGAGAAACAAAAAGCAATGAGATGAACTTCTGAAAATCATTTTTGAATGCATCTGGGCATGGTATGTAGGGTGGCCATTGGGTCTGCGGTACTGGTTGTTTGACATCACAGATCTGCTGTTTTTACACCAACCTACTTGCCAGTGTAGCAATTACTTCGATGAGGTGTGGATCTCTGCGCTGACATCACTGACCTACTATTAGTGTATATGTGTAGTAGTGTGTATATTGTTTTGATAGCCATTTTATATTACTGTGTGGACATACCCTTAAATAAGAGAGTCCTAACCATCTCTCTCTATCCTGGTCAGAGTCACATACAGTTTGTCATCTAGAGTGAGCATATGATGTATTTGTTTCCATTAATAACCAGGTTGGATGGGAAACGAACTAATTTTTGGGTTTTGGACAAAAAAAGAAACGCTGTTCCAGATGCCTGGAGCTCCCACCCTTGCTACTGCTGTGACTTGCTTGTTTGGAGACAGATTTCCTCAATGCTTGTTTATGAGAACACCACTTTATTTGGGTGTCTGTGTTAAAAAAGAAACATCTTGTACTCTTCCCACTGTCATTGTTGAGGTTCTGCACGAACAGGTCATCTTAAATCCTGTAAAGTGCATCATTTGAAATGTTCAGCATATGATTTTTGGCTCTCAGGTCTGTTATGCAAATCACAGTTTGATTGTCTTCAAGACTGAGCTTTCTGCTACAGTTTGAACAACACTGAAATTTCTTGGTTTTGGAAAACTGAATTTCCTGTTGTGTCCGTCTGGCACTTATGGCTGAGAATTCACTAGCATCACCAGAGCAATGGAGCCAGCCAAGAACAAATGTTTGGCATGTTTTATGCTAGAAAAGCCTCACTTCAAAATCAAAACATGCATATGCGCATACTCAAAATGAAGTCGTAAAGGCTTAAAAGCTGGACCAGAATAAAAAAACATGTCAGTATTGCTGTTGTCACTTCTTCAGTAAAGTTGCATCAGCCATGTTTTTCCCAAGGCACAGTTTGTATGTTGAAAATTTTCTTTCCAGTGGAATGACTGAATAAGAAGCGAGTCCTTTTTCAAGGGAGCTGAAGTGCAGTAGGCCCGTTACGTACTCATCTTAATTGAAATCTGTCACGGCTGCTTTCGTCTGTTTTACAAGTACTTGTGAGAGATCTCTTGATTTCTTTTTCTTCTAAGGGTTTGACCGCTCTGTCACTCTGTTTCTCGTGGGTTGAGCCTCCTAAACCCTGTGGGTACTTCTTGGTGGTGGTTTCACATGGATTTGTGAAAAACAATTTGGGCAACGACTGGATGCCCAAGATACAGAAGAGAGATTTGCTTAGTCAAGGTGGATAGAAATTAAGTCTCCCTAATACAGCTTTTCAAAAACAGGCCATATTAAAACTGCTTTGGCTTTTTATGGTATCGGTTCTTATTGAAGTGCATCTTCTCTGCAGGCAGACTTTTAGCTCTTGTGCTTTAAGGCAAGTGGTAAGAGGCAAGCATGGAGAAGTTTTGGGAGGTTCATGACTGCTTCACTAGGAAAAGTGTCTAAAAAGTCTCTGTTTATGCAAGAGGAAGAAAAATCTTTTCAAGAGAGAGATCCAGGTAGCATGTAGTCTGCTATGTGTTATATGGGTGCCTAATATTGTAGGCCATAAAAGAAAGCATTAGTAATCTAGGCTTATTACAGAGTCTATTACTGAAGGTGAGAGCAGTGTTTCTGGTAAAAGTAGTCTTTTTTAACAGGCTTATAGACTAACTCTCCATAGGCAAATACAGCTGCCAAACTTCCACACGAGAACCTCAGACCTTTCATTTCTATGTCATGATCGCGTATCTTATTTGAAAAAGTTTTTTTCTTGAATTTTAAAGATGTCACAGAGTTTAGAATGTTTGTTGGAACATTTTTAATTAACAATTTTTTGAAAGAGTTTCAAACATCAAGATAAGCATACAGAGAAAATGCCAGATAAAAATGAAAGACTGAACAGAATTAGTCACACTTTAAGCTTGTGCTGCTTGATTCTAAAAGTTTTTGGTTTAGTTGAAGTCCCAACAGACTCCTTAGAATAATTTCTATGTTTTGAACTGGATTTCCTGTTTGTTCACTTATTAAGTTATATTTCCTGGCTGAAACATACGGTGATAACAATATAAAGAAAAATGAAGAAGTTAACCCAATTTACTTTTAATTGGAGAGAAAATGTCTATCAGTTGTGACTTGAAGAGGTAGAGCAGAAAGTAGCTTATTACCAATTTGCATTATACACACAAAATCCCCAATATTCTTGTCGGGGGGAAAAAAAATTCTGATTTAAAAAACATGCATATGTCTGTGATTCTCACCAGAACAATGAGAGCTATGGCTGTTAAGAAGATGCAGTAGGTACCTTTCATGGGGCATTTTCTCTTTTATGAACTGTAACAATAAGACCTAAAGACTTACTTTTGTTAATGCATTTACTTACACGCATTATCTATAAACAAAATAAGGACATCATCCGTAATAATGAAATGTATAAACTGAGATTTGGTGGGGTGGATGGAGGAAGGGTGTTGCCATTCTGCTAGGGAGACTGTTATTCAGAATGGACCAGAAAGTGAAGCTTAGATAACTTGGCCTAATTATTTTGCATATGCAGTCTAATTTGATCAGTAGTTGATCTTCATGAATTAAGTAAAAACCACACCAAGCGGGTGTATTTCACTGCTATTTCTGAGCAGGGATGGTTATAAGGATATTTAACCCTTAGTAATTTGATTTTTCTAGGGCAAATCCTTGTTTGGTGACCAGAGCTGCCTATCTTGATGTCCTTGTGATGCTGAGCACTCACCTGGGGAAGTTTCAAAAGCAAGGTAAGTCAAATATACTATTCTATAATTGGATGGAATATCTGTGGGGAAATTTCTGAGCTCTGTTGAATCTGGAGAAACAAGAATATATTACTTGTATTCATGGTATCTACCAAATCCTGGAGTTCTTTAGCTGCCTTGTATAAAAGGGCCCTTTATTCTGCTGTCTCTAGAGCTCGTCCTGGGGATTGTTGGTGAGAAGAATGAGGTGTGGCTCCGTATCAAAGATTGAAGTGATGATCTTGCATTTATTCCCAATCCTAGAACTGTGTAACAACAAAGATGCCCTCCAGTGTTCCAAAAAGTTTTTCTGATCCAAGGCTGTAAATACAAACAAATTGCTATTTAAAATTTAACCTTTCCTGAAAGCCACAGAGATGTTCCCTCATGAGACACTTGAAAGTGGTTCAGAGAAACTGTTTTCTCATGTTTAGGAGTTTTGTAAGAAAAACTCCGAGGGCTTCTTTAAATTTCTTTTTTTTATATTGATTCTTTATCACTGTGAGGTTTTTGAAGGACCAGTCAGAACTATCATTGGCTTTAATGATGCAGAGTAGTGTTTGCAACAATACAAAACATACCATAAACAATAAAGAAAACAGAGGTATGGAGGAAGAGATACCCTTTCAAGTATGACTGTGTATAGGCAGCTTTTGGGCAGCCATTACTAGCTTCCTTGTGGACCTCTTTTGTTCATTTCTTATGAACGAGTGAGTAATAAATTACTTTTTCAGTGCAGGAAGGCAATTAAAGAATAGCTCTTTCATTTCATTAGAATTCTTAATGACTAATTTTAACACTGCATTTAAGTCATGGGAACCATTCTTTATTCCAGATACTCTTGTTTTGGGGGCTGCTGCTAATTTTAAAACCAATTCTTTTTGCTTTTTTGCTTAGGCCTGTAGTAGAAGTAGTTCTGTTTTAATTCCATAATTGCTATTTGTGTGATTTCTTGTGAACGCACAGTTCAAGTAGTGATAGTTGTCAGGAAAGTGAGTTGGTGATGAAGAGGCCTGAAATTAACTTCTTCAGATAGGCTGATGCAGAATCTAGCCCTTGTAACAGAAGCATAGGCATATAGAAAATATGCAACAGATGGGTTCCGCTGTACCAGAGGAAGATGGTTAGGGTTGTCAGGGACTCTAGGAGATGGGTCTGATCTTTCAGGTCCTCTGAAGAGTCATTTCTCGCTCATGGGTCCCAGATATCAAGATGTACTTTTCAGTAGAGGAAATTTCCAGGTGACATTGCACTGTAGGTCTCGTTCTGGTGGGTACTGTCCCCTGTTTGTGACTAGGTAAGGGCTGCATGCTTCATACGGAGGAATGCACCACCTTATATAAAGCAGTTTCTATATAGCATGTCTCTAAGGATAAGGGTTTTTTCCTGGCTCTTTAATGTTTGTTTTGGGTAAGTTTATATCGATGTTACAGTATACATTTACTTATTTTTATTATTTATACAAAGTAAAGTTATATAAATCCTGATATGCCATTGGCTTTAGCGATTATCCTTTGCAATACATTCAAAAGTTTAGCTGTGTATCACATCTACAAAATTAACAAAAACAATCCCCAGAGCCTCCTTGAACCGTATTTGGGCTCATCACTCTTGTTTTTAATTTGAATACTCCCTTTTTAAAGACAGATCCTCTTTGGAATATTAGTTTTTGCACTTTTTTAAATCATGATCCTCTACCTCTGTTCATCTCCTTTGTAGTATGAGTCATCTCATTCTTTCAGTGTTCTCTTCATATGAAGGTTTTTTTCCTCTGCTTCTGATTACTTTCGTCACTCACCCTTCAGCTCTATTTTTTGTATTTTCTTTCGTGAAGGAACAGCCAGTATTCCAGGTGAGGGCTCCTCATTTGCTTACTTAGTGGGCATTACATTTCCTTGGTCAATCTCTTTCCTTATTTTGGTTATCTTCAGGTTTTTTGTCTGTTCTGGTTTTTAAACAATTCCTGCACACTTGCAAAGGCTTTTATTGACCTCTCCACACCAGGAAACTCCCCCCGCCTTTTTTTTTTTTTTCTTTTTTTAATGCCCCTGACTTGTGAATAACCCTTGGAGCCTGAGGGACTGCATCACGCTGTGGTTGGATTACTGACTGTACTGGATTAATTTATTTTTCAGAGTTCATGTGGACTCTTACAAACCAGGGTGCTGTAAGGTACAATTTCTGTAGAAGGAAAGCAATTATTTTTGCAGACTCTCTGCTCAGGGATAGTTCATTAGTATCATCTTGCTTAAAAGTTTCATTCCTATATAGGCTTAAAATTATATATTGCAGGCAATATCTACAGAGAGCAGAAACTAAGACTGGAAATACGATTTTGAAAACTTGAAGATACGTCAGGGACAATTTTATATATTACAGGCAGAAGCCCTTCTGAAATAGAGGAGTAATATGTTTATATTAAATAGAGCCTGAGTGTCCCATGACACAGTAAGAGAAAGACTAAACTCAGCACTTAAAAATGAATGTTTTGAGTGTCATATTTAAATGTTCTGTAAGGAATAATTATTAACTGAAGCTTTATACTTTTCTAAGATTAAATATCTTACTCATATGTGTGTATCTCTGGTTATGAGCCAATTTTTCTCTGTTTTAATCTTGATTTGTAAAGTCGTTTCAATGAATAAAGGGTGAAGGACAAATCCAAATAAAACTGTTTCTTGATGTGTTTATCTAAGAGGCCCCAGGAAGTGCTGTATATGAGTTCCAGGCCATGGGCTGAAACTGATTTTCATCAACAGAAACAGGAATGCAACGTAATGAGCCTGCAACTGGTTAAAATCAGACCACTTCTAATTGATTATGCCTGTCTAAAGGGGCTACAATTACAAAGAGATTTTCAGAGTACAACCCTGCACAGGCCTTTCCTACATTACGATTATTTTCTGTAAGTGATTTGTTGTCTTCAATTAATAAAATCTGTCTCTTAAAGTGCAGGACAGCCCTTAGGGAATCTGCTTCACAAATTCAAAACAATTTAAAATGTTGGATAAGGAAGGCGGGGAGTAATGGATACCAAAAGCATCTTGTCCAGCTAAAAATTTATTATTGGCCAAATGCTGATTATTTATCTTAAAACAAACAAACAGAACCCCTGTAGATATTGTGATTTGCTGGTTTGGATGGAAGTGTTGCCTGATTCATGTCATTGGGAAAATACAGTTTTCTTTCCTTGAGCTGATAGGCAAAATCTAGAGCATTTTTTTCAGCTCCTGATGTGCCTGAGGGTCTTATGATGTGCAGACACAATACATAATGTCCAGACTATGTAAACTTACGGCATTATTTTTTTTCAGTTCTCAGTTGTGGTTAGAACTCAGAGGAAAAAAAAAGACAGAAGCAAGCCTTTTTTTAAAGAAAAGGTTAAAATGTTTAAATAAAAATACTATTTTTGCATTTATTGAGAGCAAACAAAAGTTCTTACCAGATCTAGGGTTATTTGATGAGCTAATGTCTATTTTCAGTATTAATAATTATTAATAACATCTAGTGAATTTGTTCTTGCAGACTTCTTTAATATATCAGCCCAGAAAGCCAACCGTATCCTGGGTTGCATCAAAAGAAGCGTGGCCAGCAGGGCACGGGAGGTGATTCTCCCCCTCTACTCTGCGCTTGTGAGACCCCACCTGGAGTACTGTGTCCAGCTCTGGAGTCCTCAACATAGAAAGGACATCGAACTGTTGGAACAGGTCCAGCAAAGGGCCACTAAGATGATTAGAGGGATGGAGCACCTCTCCTATGAGGACAGGCTGAGAGAGCTGGGGCTGTTCAGCCTGGAGAAGAGAAGGCTCCGGGGAGACCTGAGAGCAGCCTTTCAGTATCTGAAGGGAGCCTACAGGAGAGCTGGAGAGGGACTCTTTGTCAGGAAGTCTAGTGACAGGACAAGGGGTAATGGGTTTAAATTGGAAGAGGGGAGATTTAGATTAGATATTAGGAAGAAGTTCTTTACTGTGAGGGTGGTGAGGCACCGGAACAGGTTACCCAGGGAAGTTGTGGAGGCCCCATCCCTGGAAGTGTTTAAGGCCAGGCTGGATGGGGCTTTGAGCAACCTGCTGTAGTGAGAGGTGTCCCTGCCCATGGCAGGGGGGTTGGAACTTGATGATCTTTAAGGTCCCTTCCAACTCTAACCATTCTATGATTCTATGATTCTATTGTCTTCACAAGTTTTTATAGGCTTGGAATCACAGATGTCCAGGGCCTTTTCAGTCTAATGGGTAGAACAATGCAGTCCTCTTCCAGATGATTTTTTGGCACTTGTACCATCCTAAAAAGCAGTTCAGTTACTCCTCCAGAAGTAAACCAGCACCAGAGTGGTGGGGGAAGTTCCAGAACTTCACACTTCAAACATTACTGGAGGAAGCGAATAACACATGTAGCCATATTTGGAGGGGGAAAATGCCTGAGTCCAGGTGAGATCCATGTGTGTCTGAGGTTGTGCGCTTTTCTCTGCGCTCAGAGATGGACTTCACAAGAGACACAATACCAGACAGTCTGTGCTGTGATACGGGGTTTCAGCGGGTAAGATTCCTCTGCTGAGTATGTGGGCTTTTGACAGGACCCATCATAGATATCCCTGCGTTCAGATCTCCTGGAAATTGGTGTCTGAGCCTACACAATAAGACGAGAGTATTACTGTGGTCCTGCGGTGCGGGTTACACAGGAGCCAGAGCGATGTATTGCTGTGAAAGCTCGGATCTGGGGTGCTGTGTCTCTCTGTAACAGATGAAGAATGCCACAAGACAAAACGGTCATATTTTCTCTCTTGCTTACATCTCAGAACAGTTTTCTGATAGGATTTTGTCAATTCATGAATGGAAAAATGGATGCAACTCGCTAAAATATACTTGACTAATAAAATTGCCTTTTACCCAGAGTTGTGTTCAAAAAAAAATGGCACTTGTTGACAAAGTGTTGAGTCCATAAAGCCCATCAACATACACGAAACAGGATGTAGAACAGAAATCAAGGGAAAAGAGGAAGGAAAAATTTGCTAAAGATAATCCTGAGTTGTCCTTTTATCCTATATGTATTATGATGTCAATCTCCAGGCTGGTTTGGCCTATTATTGAGTATAGTGTCTTCAAAATTCAAGTTTGAGAGAGAGAATAACATTTAAACAGGATGTCAAATATGATGAATCTGTGATTTAGGAGAAGCTGCCACTTGGAAGTCTAACCGTGCATTTTTGCTTTCTACATTTGAGGTGGAAGAATTAATAGAAGTTCTTGAGATTAACCAAACTTCATTGTTGTTGTTGTCAGTGGGAACTCAGTATTTACATAATTAATCCCGTTCATATATAGGCTGTTTTGATATAAAAATGGAGCAGATGGTATTCTGCTCTCACTAGTATATTCTTTCCTTGAGTTTTGCAAAAACAGACTTCCATTTTCTTACTATCTTCCAAACAGCTAAACCTTTTGTAGATGTAGCTTGGTTAAGATTCTTAAATTCTGCTCATGAACAACAGAAATAATTGTAAAAAATACTGTGGTTTGCACATATATGTACAAGATCAGAAACATGGGCAATTACATACATACATCTGCTGGGTTTGTCCTTTTTTATGCTCTCAAATATGACAAAATACTAGCTTTTAAGTAACCTATATTGGAAATACCATTCTGTTAATTATATTTGTCCTTTTTAATTAGAAGATATAAAATGTATTGGTAGAAATAGTATGCTTTATTAAACTTCTAGATGCTTTGCAATGAAAGCAGAAATCATTTTTCAAGTAGGAATCTGTTACATGTATTGCCTGAATGATATGATTTGTAGGAATTTTAAATAGCATTTGAAGCCTGTGCCTGCTTTTTTTCTATATTGTACTTGCTCTTTCTTATTTTGAAAAGAAGCTAAATGGTAACTAAAATAAGTTTTTCTGCAGGCTAACTTAAAAACTAATAATGTTTAAATGGTAACAATGTGACGGGAATAACTAGGTTGCTTATTTAACCATACTTTAATTTCTTTACCTAGATCCCTAAGAAGTGTGGCCAAACAGTTATTTGAACAAAAGCACTGGCAGCTTGTTAATGCATATTTTGGTTGTTTGGTCTAATTAGCTTAAACTTAAGAAATTCTATCCAAACAAACTGAAAGCAATTTTTGTTTGTTATGTCGAAATTATATAAACTTTGTGTGCCAGTATATTGACTGTGGCACTTAGTCAATGATGTTATTTTGACTCAAGGAGGGTAAAGAATTAAAACGTATTTATAGAATCATCAAAACAGCCTACACCTACTGACATTAAATTAGACAAGTCAAAAGGAAGTGTAGTGGATACGCACTGTGCTAATTCAGTGCAGACAAGAGAATGCAGAAGTTGAGGATGGGATTGTTGGAGGTCCAAGAGACAGTAAAATGCCAGAGGCAGATCAAGCAAGAGACATACTACATTAAGGTGACCCAAAGACAGTGCAAAAGTGAACCTGAGACAGGAGGACAAAGCAAATGGACTGAGGCTGAAAGGAATAAGCGTTGGGAGAAAGGAGGTGGAGGTGTGCAACACCAACAGGTGGTCAAGGAAATGTTGGAGGCAGAACTCGTGGCACAGACATGGGAGGAGGAAAGTAGAAGTGTTTTCAGAAAGATTGTGGGGTCACAGTGAAAGGAGGAGGGTTGTGGAGGGTAGAACATGACATTGCTGGAATGCTGTATTGAGCAGGGAATATGGAAAGGTGTTGCAGGAAATAAGTGACATGAGTGAAGAATGGATTTAATCGTGTTTGTTAATGTTAGCAGTTAGAAGTCTGTCCCCATGTGAAGATGGAGACTGCTTATCCTTCTGAAATCTTGTTTCAGGTTCTCTTGAGATTCCAGCATGTACCACTGACTGACTTGCACTGTGTCCATGGGATTTTATGGCTTTCTATGAACACAAAAAAAGTGGGAAACTTGATGCTGTGCCAGAGAGAAGCTGTAAGAAAAATAGCAGTCTTAGTGTCCAGATCAAATACTTTTCTCTTTCCCCCCTTTTTTTCCTTTGAAAACTTTCCCTTTTACTATATGAAATGCAATAGGATCAAAGAATTGTCTAGGTTGGAACGGACCTTTAAGATAATCAAGTCCAAACATTAACCTGACACTGCCAAAACCACCCCTAAACCATGTCCTACAGCACCATGTTTACCTGTCTTTTAAATACCTCTAGGGATGGTGATATAACCGCTTCCCTGGGCAGACTGTTCCAGTGGTTGATAACCCTTTCTGTGAAGAAATTTTTCCTAATATCCAATCTAAACCTCCCCTAGTGCAACTTGATGCCATTTCCTCTTGTCCTATCGCTTGTTACTTAGGAGAAGAGACTGACCCCCACCTCTCTATTCAACCTCCTTTCAGGTAGTTGTAGACAGCGATAAAGTCTCCCCTCAGCCTTCTCCAGGCTAAACAATCCCAGTTCCCTCAGCCCTTCCTCATAAGGCTTGTGCTCTAGACCCCTTACCACCTTCATTGCCCTTCTCTGGACACGCTCCAGCACCTCGAAGTCTTTCTTGTACTGAGGGGCCCAAAACTGAAAACAGTATTCAAGGTGGGACCTCACCAGTGCTGAGCACAGGGGGACAATTACTTCCCTAGTCCTGCTGGCCACACTATTCCTGATACAGGCTAGGGATGCTCTTGGCCTTCTTGGCCACCAACAATATATTATCTGTGGATTCTGTTAATCACTCATGTTTGTAGTTTTGTGTTGTGAGTACTGATGCTTAGTCTCTGATGTCAAAGATGTTGCAGATGTCTTTAAAAGAAAACATCCTGCTTAAAATATGCCCTTTTCCAGATCATCAAGAGTTTTCTTAGTTCCACTTTGTAATAAAATATGCTTTTCTGTTCTCTTTGGGATTTTTTTCCATTTACCAGTGACTTCGCCTAATCCACTTTTAATAAAAAGGGAAAATATGAAAGAAAATACTTTTCCGTAATATTTGTCTGGGAAAATCTCTTCTTGGCACTGATTACCTTTCAACCTTCTCTCTATTCATATGATCTCTTTAGATACCATTGAATAGATAGTAATTTGCGAGTGCAAAGGATTTTAACCTCTTCTTAGTCCATAAATAATTCCAACTTCTTGCAGGTCTTGGTGAATGATGGTGAATATCCAGACTTCTGATGCTTGGACCCCCTTCCCATAACATTGTACTGCAGACATAGCAGCATTTTGTTGCTGCGTTTGTAATTTTTCTATCAGTAAATTTTCTGATGTTGGTAATAATTCCTCCCCTTTTTCACTTCTTTGTTACTCTTTTCTGCAGCCTCTAGTAGGAAGATGGAAGATGGCGTGGATGCTCAAGGGGCTGCATATAAGGATTTGATGACAATATTTATCTAGAAGTGTGCAAATACTTAGATGTATCACAAGCACAGATACAGAAAAAAAGCATTTCACAAAATATACACTTGAGGATATGGAGAGTTGTCTGATTAGCAGTAGCCTAGACAGCCACTGTAAAATTACCTAAATCCAACAGAAATACATAATCAGTCCTGTACATCAGCTGGCAAGGTGATGAAACAAGTTTAGGTTTTAAATATGGAAGGAATTCAGATGATTTCTGTCACTTTTCAAGTTACTGTAGAATCTCTGAGGGGAGAATACGGCTGAACTGCCTGTCAGCTGACAGTTTGTTAGACCCTGGGCAGGGAAGTTTTCCTGTCCTTACCATGTGTATCTACTTATTCTGGAAACAGACTATAGAATAGTGTCTGCCTGCCACTGCGGGGAAGAGCAGAAGAAAGTCAGGCAGGGCACAGGTTTTGGACCTGGCTAAACTTTGAGGAGGTCTGTAGCTAGAGATTCATCAGGTCTGCTAATTCCATTCTGCTCCTCTTCCTTTCCTCTTTGTTTTCAGATGATGAAAGACCATTTAACTTCATATAACTGACTGTGAACATCAGCTGATCACAAATAGGATTAAAAACCCCAATCCTTCAAACCTAGATGATGTGGCATAGACACATGCATATCTCAATGTAGTGGACATAAAGGGACTGAGGAAGACTGTGGGATGTTCGTGCACTGTGTTGAGGGCAACCAAGTTGTTGTTGGACACAACCAAGATGTGTCCCTTTCTAGAAGAGAGCCATATTTCTTCTTGTCCCACAAATGCAAAAGCAATCCTTGCACAAATGCAAAAGCAATCCTTAAGGCAGAAAAAAAAAAGTTATTCCACTTAATTCTTGGGGGCTCTTTTGCATCTGTCATTATCTTGGACAAGCCTGCTGTTTGCCAGGATCCTTATCTGGTCAGCCAAAATTTGTTCTTCCTTCTCACAGCAGCTGGAAATTCAAACTGTACAGTGATATTTTTGTGTGTAAATAAAAGTATGTCTTTACTGTATCTTAACAACAGAGACAGATATTTACTTTCGGAACCAATGTGGTTTTTTGGTTTAGTCGGATATTTTGATGTAAGCCAAAGAAAAGAGTTTACTTAAAGTTAAGCAGAAGAGAAAACATTTACATGAAAGCCAGGAAAGATTTCTTAGTTGAAAGCAGGAATATTTCCACTGCATTGTAATAAGGCTGGGGCTTGCTTTCCTTCTGTACATATTTGTGTGAAAAAAGAGTGTTGGAGAGCATGTGGAGCACAAGACGAATGCAGAAGGATTTACTCTACGGCACGCTGAGGCTAAGCAAATATGCAGACAGTCTTATTTTGCTGAAAGCCTTGCTGTTGAGACATCCAGTTTTAAAGAGACTTTCTGTGAAATAGATGACCCACGGTGTCCAGTCTTTCACAATTACGTGGGAAAAACAGAAGTCATCCAAAAGGCTTGCAAACCAGAAGTAGTATCTGTTATGTACAGAAAAATAGGATCTGTGGCAGAAGATGCCAGTCTCTGCAACCTATAGTAGTTCTAGCAGTAAATAGCTCTGCCATGTTTTATTACATGAACGTAATTTTCTCCTTCAAAGATGAAGACACTGAGTGAAGTTATGCTGGCCTTGCAAAATTCAAATGAAGGTTTACGGATGTGCATCTGAAGCTCCTGGAGTCCACAAAAGGGTCACCACTCTCTCAGATGTTAGGCTGCAGGCTCTAGCAAGGTTGGCAGTGTTGACGCCAACAAAATGAAAGACACCCTCCCCATCTTCTCCTAATGTTTATCTCTCTTTTTGTCCATTTAATACTGCTCTCCCTTTCCTTGCCCTAGAGTTTTGTCCTTTCATCCTATTGGTTTTCATGTGACTGCTTGCACGTGTGATGGCTATACCTCAGTGTAAAGCAACGTTCATAGGAAATAAAAGCACTTCTCTTGCAATATACTGAGAAATATATACTTGCTTTGGACAGCTGAGCTAGTCAACTTGTGTATTCCTGAAATGCAGCAGAGGAGGGAAGCACAGAGGAAGCTGAGAGGGTGCAGGGCTCCAAAAGTGAAGCTGTTTCTCTTCTCGAACCAAGGCACTTGAACCTTTTTTCTTTCAACTGCTTGGGATTATTTCTGTCATTAAGCTGCTGTCTGAGGAGTCAGGCTATGTAGTAACTGGGATGAAGGCCGAATCCCTCTCCAAGGCAACCAGAGGGTTCAGAAATTAAGGAGTTCTAGCCGTTGGATACTTGTCATGTGACATGGGTATTAATGCTAGTTTATGCTATGATGCCAGTATGTACTGACAGTCTGTTTGGAGGGTTTTTAGAAAATGTAGCAAATAAAATATACAAGTTTGCATGTTATGAGATGAAAGCCCTCTGTCATCTAGAAGATTATGCTGTGACATAGGTTCATAGTGATATTGCAGTTTCTTTGACTACATCAAGCCCATTGAGAAAAGAAATAGTAGGGAAAACATGAATGACAGAACTAATGGCTAGGTAATATGTCTGAAAATCTTTTTCAAATACCACATTTCTTTGAAGCTTGCCCAAATTACTCAGAAAATGCTTCTGCCTTATATGCTAGACAGTGTACAACCATGTCAAGTTTCTGTGTAAATGTCAAACAAATTAAGATGGCTTTGGAGGAATTTGAATATGAAAGAACAGGATATTTAACTGTAAATAGAAGGCTTAGGGAAACGTCTTCACAGACAACAGCATGAATCCATATTTGTGTTGCAGCTTCACATCAAATTCAGCAATTTAATAGCAATATTTGGACAGGCTTTTAATAGTTCTCAGTGCTTGTTTATTTATAACCAGTAAAGTTATATGGCAATGAATTGTCGTCTTGTAGATACCGAAGAAATCTAAGTGAGCTTGCTTTCATCTTTGTATTTATCTTTAATGCATTTTCAGATTTCAAAAACCTTAAACTTTGAGTAGCTTGATTTAAGGAAATACTTATCAAACAGCTGTAACTAGCAAACAGGAGAGGCAAGCTGCAAAGTATTGTAGCATTTTTAAAGTTGTTTGAAGTTTTCATCCCTTGTGTTGAACAATGTATACTTTTCAGAAAAGTTTGTGTCCTTAATTCTTTCTGTTTAAATATGGATATCTAGGAAAGCTGTTCTATAATTCAGAATCAGTTTAAAATGAAGGGAAACTATGTTTTAATTTCATGCCTAAATTTACCTGGTGAAACATTTTGCATACCTGATGTTTTTCAACTTCAGAATCACTTCATGGTCTGGAGCAGATGGTAACATCATCTGGTTGTCACTTTACTTGGTTTTATTCTCGTTTTAGGAATGCAGTTGTTTGGATTTTGGGAAGAGATGAACAGAGTTGTTTCAGATTCTGAATTGGTGTCCGGTATTCCCTACTCATCTGCAGTACCAGGACTGATACAGTATCTTCAGAGCATCACCAAACTTGGAATATCAGTGCTGTGGGTGACTACGGGTCCCGACATCCAGAGCAACAGTTCACCTGTCGGGAAGAAAATAGCTAAGCCATCATTGTCAATAGTTCATCTCCTCCACTGTGAGTTTCATGAAGTACGTCTGCTTGCTTTGGAAGCAATACTGCTCTGGTTGAAACAAATAAATTCCAAGCAGATTGCAGAAGGAGGAGGAGGTGTATTGTGTTTACTTACTGATTTGGAAGGCGCTCTTCTCACAATGGCTTTGAAAGAAAAGAACCTTCAGTGTTTTTGCAAGGTAGGAGGATGCTATTTTGTTGACATATGGTATGTTTTCAGTAAATTATATTCTTCATTTGTAAAAACATATTTCAAACATGCATGATGTTTTTTAAATAGTACGTGAGTGGGTTTGGGGTTTTTTTTACATTGAATAGGAGCTGTGCTATAATTCTGTAACACGTTCTTGTATAAAAGCAAGAATTTCTTCTTTCCTTTCTTAGCACTGTCAGGAGAGGACCTTTGTGTTCCTGGAGTGGGGTTTAAGTGAGTGTTTTACTGATCTCAGGCATACTCATTCATGTTGAGATTGTTTGTAAATTCTTTGTTTGTGAATTGTTTATGCAGGTGCTGGAAATTCTTTATAATATGGATCTCAGAAATGTGCTTTCAAAGACTGAATGCTCTATAAAAATGAATCCAAATGAGCTCTTAACCTGGAGTTTAAACACTGTTGATATCTCCAACAGGTATGGTCTGTCATGATCCTTGGAATACTTACATTTTAAAACCTTTAAATGTGGAAGAATTGGTTTCTTGGTTTTGGACTATCTGTTGATTTAAAAATCCATGTTTCAGAAGAGTGAGTGTGGCTTATTTGAATTTTTCAGAGAAGTTAGACATGGGTCTGAATTATTAAAAAGGCTGACAAGTCATACTGGTAAGTGTGCTGTAAAAGTCCAGTAATACAGTTCCTGAAATAAGAAGTTACTCTAGCTGTCAGTGAGTGTAGCTCTTCCTAAAAGGTCATGGGGAAACACCTTAACACATAGAATCAATGATCCAAACATACGCTCATTCACTGTTGAATCTGCCATCCATCCTGTCTTGGTTTATCTGCAGATCATCTGTAGAAAGAGGGACAGATCTGATTTCACTTGTTGGATTGGCAGAAATGGTTAACCTTTATCCTTAGGGTTTGCTGTTGTTAATAAGACTGTAAAATCAGCAGAAAGCACTGAAAATTTGGAGCCAGTTTGTCGATTGTATTGAATTAGAAGCTGTGGCCATCTATTCATAATGGAATGGACAAACAGGGTTAAAGTGTCCATGCTCTAAGGGCAAGACCATCCTTTTTCTAATAGTCTCTTTTTTAAGCCATATAAACACTGCACCCCATTGTTACCAATGTAGAATATTTAGGGTATAGAACGTAGAACAGCAGCATCTTACAGCTGTGCACATTTGCTGCTGATTTGCACTAAATTTCTCAAGTTTAAATGATGGTGCAGAGCATTTATTTCTGGAATGAAATAAGATACCTGTGGTAAAATAGCACTGACTGGTGCTATTAGAGTGAAATAGCTGAAATAGCAAACCTTACTGCTCAGGCGTTGCCTTTCCCCATGGTGAGGCCAGCCCATCAGGAACCATGGTGCCAAGCGCCATGTCCTTAGGCCCTGCTGGGCAGCGTGGAGGCTCCGGAGCCAGCAGTTGGCATATTCGGCATGAGTAACGGTTCTAGCAGCTGTAGAAGAGATATTTCTGGAGCTTAACACCAACTTGAAGAAATGCTTTTGTTTATCATTTAAAATAATGTCTGGTTTGTTTGACTTGGGTTCCATTTTCAAATGTCTTTTTCTATGGTAAGTATGTAGGTAGAAAACAAACACGAGAAGCAAAAGTAAGAGCGTATTTCATTTGCACATCAACTAAAAACGTTCAGATCTGAGATGTAAAAATACCAAGTGCTAAGCTTGCAAAAGACCCGTTGGTAATAATCAGGAATGATTAAGAACTGGCTGGATTTTTTTCAGAGGTGAAACAATGACAGAAATAACTGCTTTTTTTTGATATGTCCTTTGCCTTGTTTTCACAGCGCTGAAGTTCAAAGCATAGCTCTCAAATTTGCCTCAAAGTTGGTTATCCATCTTTTGCAGAATCATCAGCAGGTAAGGGAAACAGAGCTGCTTAACAGTGTTGTAACTTGGAGTTTTTGGTGACTGGAGTAACGTGGCTTCCTTTAGACAGAAGCCCCAAGCTTGTTTTCTTGTGTCATTGCACCTTTCCTGGTGTTACAGCGTCTTCTCTGAATACACTGCCACGTTCTGAAATGAAACGGCCACAAATATCATCTCAGTATAGCCCTCTCAAAGCCATTTCAAGTTAAATGCGTAAGGAAATTTTTCAGATGGATTAATTTCAACTTCTGAGAGCATCCAAAATAGTCACTTACAATGTGGAAAGAGAAATGCCTGTGGTGATTAACAGGTTTACTGAATCCAGCCCATTTACTAAAGTGGAACTTTGTTGTGGTTTCTGGTGGCTGGGGAGGCAGCAGGAGGGCAGATCTGAGGGGAAGGCACGAAGCTGAAGCAGTGGTTGGGTGCAGTTCCCTTCCTCACTGTGTGCAGTATGACCTTGCCAAGTCTCGGCCTGAAATCATTGTCTGGGCTCACCAGCCTGTTGTCTGCATGGAGGTTCTCATTGAATTTCCTCTTAAAAATTGTTTTTAAAACACTAGAGCAAATATAATAACCCTTGTAAAATTCAAGGCTCTGTGTTCTCCATTCCTGTTTATAGAGTATTTAATTTAGATTTATACCAGCACAAATTACTGGCTCAGTTTTCTTTTGATTTTAAATTGTTAGTCTGTGATGTCACGTATGTATGTGTAGAGCAGTGCTAAGGCAGCTTTTAGTGCTAGACAATTATTTTTTGTGTGTTTTCAAAGACACAAAGAACACCTAATGGATATTTAAAAATAGACAAAATTCTCATGATCTGTTTTAAAATTAGGATTTTTTTTCCTTACATAGCTGTAATTTTTCATAGGATGTGCATCAGAATTGATTCATATTGTATGCTGATAATCTTGTCTCATTGTAAAAAACAGGAAGCCACAGATTTACACACAAAAATTGGGAACGTGAATTATGTTGTTATATCTTTTTGTTTAAGAAAGGCAAAATGCAAGGACTTCAAGTTATAAATATTAAAATAACCATATGAACCTGGTTTCACAAATAGATGTGGAACATGTCATTGCTCTGAAGTTTTGTATTACTTTACAGAGAGGAATTAATGAAAAATGCTGTAACAATCTTAACTGTAGTAATGCTGAAACAACTTTCTCTAATAAGCATGTAAATCATGGGAGATCTAAGACATCTGTACAGAGAGTGCTTTCTGCTTTGTAAAAGACCAAGTGGATCAGTTTTCCATCTAAAGTCTTTCTTTGGGCTTGCATCTGTAGAAGGCGTCGTTTCTCTTCCATAGGTTAAAGTCAAGTTCTGTCTCCCCAGATAGTCCATATGTCTCTTGGAAATTTGAGTAATTGTAACATCTTGGGAGATGATTTTTTTTTAACCTGTTACAGAATCTGTAGGACATGCTCTGGCTCTGTCCCATTGCGCAGCGCAGGCACGTGGCTGTGCACCATGCAGAATGATGCAAAGTATGACTGAGGTTTCATTTATTCCTCAATGACTCTTCGTGTGCTTCTCTGCCCTTCAACTTGACTTACCTTTTCATTGGTTCTCTTCTTTACCTTATTTGGTTGTCCTGTTTTTCACTTCCTTTAATTAAAAGTAAGTTAAAAAAGGAAGGAGAGAAAAAAAATCCTCACACATACTTAAGTGTCTCCAGGTCAAGCTGGCGCTGCTTTTCTCCTGTGCATGGGTTCCCCCTCTGTTGGGGTTTTTTTGTCCTCTGGAGGTTCCTTCTAATCACTGCTGTGCACACTCACTTGTGGCTGTGTGTGGTTGCCACCTCCTGCAGTTTGCATGTTCTGTTATCTAACCTGCACTTCAGGTTCCTCCATCTTCATTGACCCAATGCCCTCCTGAGCGTGGCATTTGTAGGGGATCCCAGCTCTTTCTTGGTCACTTATGGAAGTCGGGACTTTTGCTTCCCAGCTATGGCCCAGCTGTCCCAATGGAGGTCAGCGTTTACACATCTTGGAAGCTCTATTTGCGTTATGGGTGAAATACATGTTATTTCTTTCCACACAAAAATCTAGTAGCCATCACTAACACATCAAAAAGAGTCGAAGCTTTGTCCCGTTATTACTAAGTAGTAGTTTTCCTCGCAGTACGTCTGAGGACTAAATAGATTCCAAAAGATGGCAACTGGATTTTATTTGAACCAGGAAATTTCTCTTTCCTGTTCTTTTTTCTAATTCTTCCTGTTTTAGGACAGCAAACTTTGCTGTATATCAGCCAACGTGGAGATTCCTTCAGTGTTTTGAATGCAAATGCTATCAGAACCCAAGGTACCTCAGCAATCTTAGTTTAAAAAATTTCCGTCCCCAGTATCTGCAGAGGAGGCAGATGGAGCTTTACCCCTTTACTAAACATTGCATCATTAGCAAAGTTGAAGATTGATGCTATGGTTCATATGAGTTGTTTTTCCAGGAGTGTGTACTTGTCTACCTGTAGGATACTTCCGAGAATTGCTTCTCTTTGTTATAGTCCAGTATATGTGTCTTTGGCTTGCAAGTTTAGAAGAAATGAGGACACAAAAATATGCTTTGGCTTGTGTGGTCATTGGTGAGTCTGGTATGAAGAGACAGAGCAAGAGCATTGCCTATGAATACTGCTCTGACTAAAAGAAAATCTCCCATCTCAACTATCTGTAACACAGTAAGCCAACTTGAATGAACAATGTGGCATTCACTACCTTGAAAAAAACCCCACATTTACTGATGAGTACTATCCCTTCACCAGTCCATAGTTTAATGTCATGGTAAGTGGTAACACTGGATTGTACAGCATAGTTCTCACATGTTCTGTGCCTTCAGATTTCAGAAGTCGTCCTGAAAAAATGGATTGAGCTGATAGTTTATTTTTGTGGAGATGAGCAACAGACAGAGATGCTGTTAGCAGCTGCTGAAGTTCTTAAAAGTGTAACATCATTCCTTCTGATCAATGAGAAGCTCGTCCTTGGTGAGTAGTTTGAACATTAATTTTCTGGATGTTTTCAGATTAAACCCATTAACACATGACTTAAAATACATCGTATACACATATATGTGCACACAGTCAAAACACATAATTACATATAACAGGTTTTTAAAAAAACCCAATAGGATTTAATTACTAAACAGACTTATTTAAATTCTAGTACAAAACGCACGTGTGCAGAGCCTCTTGCCTTAACTCAGCAGAACGTGGACATGAGATGCTGTTGTGTCTCCAGGCCACTATATACATTGCTGTACAGATTTACTGGCTTTCAATTGCTCTCTGATTTGAACCTTTCTGAAATACTCTATTGGTGGTGTGGACATCTTTTTAGTTAAACACTGTGAGTGTAAGAAAGCTGTGCTGGCTGAATGTTAAAATTAAAGTTCGGTCTAGAAATGAGGGAAGCATTCTACTATAAGAATGATTAATACTTGGATCACATTATACCTCATAGATATAATTATTTTTTTTAAGTTAACATTAGACTGTCTCTTTAGAAAACAAACAAATAACCTACGCAGCCTTGTTCAACAATACAGTACTAACTGAGAGGCAAAGCTAAGTGAAATTCTCTGGTCTGTTGTGCAGAAGACATTGGGTTTTTTCTTTTAGCCTCACACCACCCCACACCCCCCCCCTTGCTTTGTGTGAGCAGAGAATAAGGGGATTTTGTGACTGAAGGGCCAGGAGATATGCAAAAATAGGTAGGGATAGATGATAAAGAAATGATTTTGCATCCTGAACAAGACAGGCAGCTCTAAATACTTTTAGTTTCTGTGATATTTTATTCTAATGTAGTTATTTAAAAGTTTTTAGTTTGAGTAGTTTAAGTCCATGTATATGGACTGGATACAAATTTTTGTTAGATGAGAAGATTGGTATGTTTCTTAAACTGTAGATAGGGGTGTTTTTAAAAAGTCAGATGTGTCTTTTAAGAGGTATTGATAACATTTAACAGAACTAAATCTGTTATATGAGGTAGACATTGTACTATTGAATATTCATAGTGTCCAGCTCTGGAAATCTTAACCTCTGCCATCTAGTTAGAGCTCTTAGTAGGGCAGACATTATCATTTTATATCAAATGAAGACGGTGGAGGTATTCGAGTGAAAAACTCCCAAATGCTGTGCTTCTCATCTGTTGCCGTTTGGATCTGGTCCATAGCTGATGGAGAACAGTTTCCTCTTTGATCTTGTCAGAACAGTTGCTGGTTTCCACGCTTTCCAATCAGGCAGATGTGAGGATCTGAAATTAAAAAAAAAAAAATAGCAGCAGTTTGTATCCTCCATAAAATCTCAACAAGACAATGAAAGACAAACGACCACCCCTGCCTAAATTCCCCAAAAAACAGCCCAGAAAAGAAAGTCCCAAGGCCTCAGTGGACAAGCCATCTGAACTATCTCTTTGGTCTGAAAATTGGGCCAGGGGATGACAGATGCGAAGCTGATGCTCCATAGTGCCTAGAATCGTCAGTCAGGGATTCTTCACAACTGTGAAACTTCCTACTGCAGTGAGAAGTTTAGCAAATCAAGGGCATAACCTGGTGTTCAGTTGTAGTGATATGAACCCAGAATCATTCCCTTAAAGGGGTTTTGCACATATAAACAGTATTTAGTTTTATGCCTGGTTCTGCATCAACTTGCTTGACCTCATAGAGTAGAAAGTAGAAGTTAAGGAAGATTGTGGTTGTATGAAAAGGAGCTGCAGTCATTCCCGTAAGCTTCCATTAAGTACATTTGTAAGAGGAAGAGGGTGAATGCCAGTCAGTATGTTCTGGATGTGACCCCATCATCTCTCCGTTGCGTTGCTCGAGGGTTCAGAAAATGTCTTTCTGGAAAATTCATTTGCGGACTTCCACCTCTCCTGGAGATACAGTATAAACTTGTCTATGTGGGAAAGCTGGCCACTGGATTTAGAAGGGAATAATTATTCTGCCCTAGCTGTGCCAATAGTGTGTGTCATGCTAGAAGAAAGCAACTTCTTTCTGAAGTAATTCAACTCCACGCTATTCCCACATAGGGAAGTTCTATGAAATACAGGAACGCTTCTTCTGCCGGTGTAGTAGAGCCTCAAGCAATTAATTTTGGCCGAGCAGTGAAATACAATTAATTGTCTGGCTAGCCTTGTAATACGAATCTTTGATAGACCTGTTGATAACATGCTTGAAGAAAACCAGTGCAGCAATGAAGCACCAACTCTGTTGTTCCCTGTGATCACCAGAAAGTAACATCTAACAGCTGGCTGCCTCTAAAAGGAGACCTTCCTGTAGCTTCCTTTAAATCAGTATGTTCAACCAGAGCTGAAAAGTATCCCAGCAAACCTAGGAGTACAGCAAACCTAGGAGTACAGCCTTATGACTTCAACTAGTCATCCTTAGTGTGACACTGCTAAATGGCACAAGGGTTTGCAAGTGGAGTGTGGCTTGTGAGATGCGAGTTGCCACTGGGGAGGTATGTGGAGTCTGCCTGTTGGAGGGTCACCAGATGAATACCTCCCTCTTGGCAGTTGTCTTGGATTAGTTTTAACTGTGTGCAGGTAATTACCCCATGGATTAAACCTGGCTTGCTTCCACCAGATAGTGGGTATAAAGGTGGCAGGGCATGTTGGTGAGTGGTGGGGTGAGTTGGATATGGGAGAAGTAGGTGACAGGTAGATCCCTAGGAGGTGGGATCGCTTGCCATTTCCTGCAGGGAATGGCCAGTGCTACTGGCAGTGTCTGAACAAAACGTGGTCTGGCAGCCCCTGCTCCAGGCAGATTGCAACAGCAAATCCGTGATCACAGGGCTTTGGCTGATTCACAGTAGCAAAACTTTCACTGTTGCCAAACAGGAATTCTTTATGCCTAGAAATTGTAGAAAATTCAAACACCCGCAACTTAAAAGTGGAACCCAGATTGAGAGAGGTCCATTCTCTTATCTGTTGACCACTGTTTAAACCAAGCTTAGTCAACCACCTAGATGAAGTTCACACATGCAGAAAACATTTTCAACTTCTTGCAGGTGGTCTTCCCAGTGCTTTGCCAGTGCATTTCTCCTGCCCGTGTTTCAGTGTCTCAGTGCATTTGTTGTGCTTTGATGCGGACACAGAACTCTCTAACTTCTTTGAATGCGTGTAAGAAATAGAATTCTAATTTTTCTCCATCAATAAATATAGGACTGTCTGATACCCTTGCTATGTGGAAATGTGTGGTTCTACTGCTGCAAAATGAAGATTCGGTAGTAAGGGATGCTGCTGCTGAGGTTATACAAGTGGCACAGTCTGAAAAAAAGAGCAGTGAAGGAACAGGTATGTTAACTTTTCTTTATTTTTAAATATTATTGGATACTTGGGCGACAAAAGTATTTCTCTTCTCATCACAGCCTTCTTGCTAAATGTAAAGTGGTCCATGAATCTCTTGCATATACCATGCAATATAACAGCAAGTTATGATGTTTGACATCCACCTTGCTGTAGTATTGTGCTTTTGCTGTTCTTGGTATAATTTGCATATGGCTACATGGCTATGTAAAAAAGAACAGCAGCATTCAGCTTTATAGTTCTCGCTACGATGAGTCAACTACCACATAAATTTCACATTTTGAAAGTTCTTTAATAGCAGCTTTGTTCTAATATAATGCAGTGGAAGACACTCTTTGAATCCCAGCTCATTAAAATAGCCTGATCACAGAGAGATGGGAATCTGGGAAACCGTATTCAACTCATTGATTCATTATTAGACCTTGAAATCCATTTAGATCCAGATCAACAAAGACAATTCTCAGCATACCCGCAATGTGCTTTCGAGGATGTGGGCCATTTTGTCTGCATGCCGTAGTTTACTCAACCTTATTAATTTTAAAATAGCCACAAACTTGAGTAGGCTTAACTAATTAACATGCTTCACTTTGACAGTCTTTGCTGACACATTATTCCATGTGTTGTGAATAAATTAGAATTTGCTACCAAGCTCATCTCTCTCTCTGGTGGTCCCTACCGGTCTATGCTGCTCAGTAACACCTGTACCAACTTGTCTGTAGTCAGTTCAAATTAGTTGGCCATCTCCATGTGAACTTCTGCTAGACCGGAGATAAAGCAGCTCTGTGGTTTGGGAAAAAAAAAAAAAAAAAGCAATAAAAAATGGATGTTTGCAACTACTGTAGACAGAAGTAGCCAGAAATGTGCTCATGTGGCAGTTTTTGAGCTGGTACTGTTCAGGCATAGTG
Organism: Chionis minor; assembly: GCA_013398295.1. Lineage (NCBI taxonomy): Eukaryota > Metazoa > Chordata > Aves > Charadriiformes > Chionidae > Chionis > Chionis minor. The sequence continues at coordinate 34,361 of VZSF01009564.1, forward strand.
CTATGGGGTAGGAGAAGGTAAAAGGAGGGATCTGTTATGGATGGCTTTCATCCATCCTCCTGTTAGATTCCAGCACTCTCATCACAGCTCTGGCAACTTATCTAGCCCCAGCTACAGCTCTCTTGAGTGTGAAGAGGCTCGGCATGTGTCTCACATCCCCAACACTGGCCTTTGGGGCACATCCTCAGATGTCTGTAGATGGTGCTTTCTCTGGAAATAAAGCAATGCTGGATTTTCTCTCTGTCTCCTTACTACCTTCTCCCTTCTTCCTTCTGGTATCCCTGTGCCATGCGGTATTGCTCTGTCACTGGATGAGGGCTCTGTCCTACTAATTAATACTAAGGTCACATCAGCCCTTGCTGATACAGCTTCCTGCTTTGTAAAGCAGAAGTGGCCATAATCGAGGAAATAACTTCATAATTGGTTTCTATTCAGTATATTCCTTATAAGGATAGGGACCCCCACCCCAAACTTACGTTAACCCCTTAGTTATACTTAGTTGTATCTTACTGTTCTTTCACTTAAACCGCTTTTAATTAAATCGGTGTCTGTGACTAGCAAAGAACGCTGCTTTTGAAAAGATAGAATCCTGTTTCTTTCTGCTTCCATTTTACATTATTATGTTTTTCTGTGATCCATTTTTCTCCCCACTAAACTCCTTTCACTTTTTGTGCTTTCTTTCTAGCTTTTAGGGGAGCAGGGCAAGGAGTTTTGCCACTGTGGCTTTTGTTTACAACCGGATTAAAATAAGTTTACCTTTGAATGGTGTTTGTTATTTTCATTTACCACCTTTCTTTTTGTGTGCACAGGAGAGTATGCAATGTGTTTGGGTCTCGGGCTTAGACATTTCATGGATCACTAGTGCTCTGTGCTGGCAATTTTTAAATGACATTCAAGTATCTGCTTATTTTTTCTTGGTTTTCATACCAGAAAGTCAGCTTTTTCATCACAGCACTGATTTTAAAATATCTAAGCTGATACACTGGGATTCGTTAGAAGCCATAAAACAGCTCTCTTTAAACCTTTTATTGGATAACAAATTGCTGGCTATCTTACATTGACTGACTTTTTATTTTCATTATACGATGACAAATAAGTATTGTGGCCCAGCAGTATTATCATGAGATCAGAAAAATGACTCAAGAGATCAGAAAGAGGAATGGATGATTAGAATCCCATTTTCATACATTGGGGTAATAGCTTCAGTTTTATTTCACTGCCATTACCAATAGCTAACATGAGAGAATAAAGAGTCTGTTACAATTCCAGCTTCATTTGTGCATCAAAAATTTTTATGTCCTAGTAGCCATTATGTTTCCAGAAATACTGCGCTGTATAAATAGGTTATGGTATGTTTCACCTTTTACTGCTGTTAATTCACCACACACACACAGGGGGAATGCTGCTCACAAAATCCAAGCGTTGGACCTGCCAGAAATGTTGGCAGTGGCTTTGTTATATCCACTCCTGACAAAATTCTCTCTCTGGCTGTGTATACAGCCTGTAAGCCTGTAGCTGCCTACAGCAGAACTCTTTTGTCAGCTTAGGGAATCAACACCTTGAGTGTGTGATTTATATCGGAGATCCGAAGGAATCCCTGAGTAGAGCACTTCATACATGATACAAGTTGGAGAATAGAGCGTGAGGGAGTGTATGCTTGTGTGTATCATCTGGACTGAGGCTAAATTTTTATTCAGCTTCAGCAGCATAATGTGACGTTGGACTGTTCTAATAACAAATTGATTTGCATTGATTGTTCATATAACTGTTATAGGACATTTTTTCTTTACATACACGTTGCTAAATAACATTACAAATGTGTAGCAGTATGATTGTGTCCAATAATAGGTATTTTCAGGCCATTTATAGATGGTGAAACTGAAAGCAAGTGATCCCATCTATTAGTGTGGTTTCACTTCCAGTAACAGCGCCTATCTTGTGTAATTCTTTGAAATGTTATGTGAGCTCCTGGAAGTGAACATGAACTTGCTTTCTTGTTATTCCCTTGTGACTTTTAGTGAGGGCAAAACCTCCAATTTCCTCAAGTAACTAAGCCATGCAGCTTTGAATCACTCAAATTATGACAGCGGTAACCTTGCAGAGTCTGAAACTCAGGGTACCAAATGTGATACAAGAACCCTGTGAAAACTGCAACCCTCATTTTCGTTTGAAAGGAGAAAAGCTCAGAAAACCAAACTCTGATCCGCAGCACAGGGCTCCTATGCTCTACCCTTCCCCCCACCCTCCCAGGAAAATCCCTATGAACCCTGTTATTTTTTATAGAAGACAAGAACTCCCACAGCTACCAGTAAAGTTAATTTTTTTAATTTCTTTTAGTCATACAGAGAAGTTTGATTTAATTTTGTGATATGTGTAATAAAGCGCATAATCAGGAGAAGTCACTGAGGTTGGCTGACGGCAGTTATTTTCTGAGCGGAGCAGGTCAGACAGAATCCTATCTCACTGGAAATGAGAAAACCTTTTGTTTTCCTTGCTAAAAATACCAACTTAGCAGGTAGTTAAGGTTTTACTAATAATGTGAACAATATAAACCCCATCTGTAATTCAAGGTATTGTACGTACACTTTGTTGTTGTTTCCTTATGCATTGAGGTGTAAACTTCTGGGGGATTGTTTTATTCCTTTTAGTATGAGGGAGGGTACAGGAAGTATTGTATTCAGTGTAAATGTAGAATAGCTGCTTTGAAATTTAATTAAATTAGTGACCCATGGCTGTGTAAAGTCTAGACCTATTCACAGCAGCATTTCTTATCCAAGAGAGGTACTCCTTACAAGAAAGAAGATCATTTAAGTCAGGGAAATAGGAGTTTTCTTTCTGTACTGATGATCGCTTTACTGAAAAGCCTGGAAAAAATCAAGTAACTCAGTGCTAGAACAAAAATTGTATTCAGTGGTGTCGTTTTCCTCTATGGCTTTTTTTTATTTAGAGAAGTGTTACTTTAAGTAGTTAGGAGCTTGTCAGTATTAGAGAAGTTTGAATAAACTATATTTTACTATTACAGCTAAGCCAGTTCAAGTCTATAAAATTCCATCTAAAAATACCTTTCGTCAGCTTAACCTTTATGTTGGTAAATTACCAAATTAACCTTAAATTGGTTTAAAACCATTTTTAGTGTTGTCAGCATTAGAACCAGTTTAGCTGATTTTTAAAATGGAGCTGAATCAAGCTTAGATGAGCAATTAGATTCACAGACTTGAGTAAATCTTTTGAAGGTGCCTGAATGATTTAGCATCCTAAATATTCTTCTCGAGTGTAATTTAGGCCTTTGGGAACTTTCTGCTACATTTCTTGTGAAATAGCCGCATAGTATAGAGATGAGCAAGTTACCTCATGGACTGGAAGTTGTGTGGCTGCAGCACAAGCAAGGTAAATGGCTCAGTCTGAGCACCTCCATCACTGCGTGAATCGTAAACATTTTTAAAATTAGTCCAATGTTGTTAATATTTCCCTTAGTTCTTGAGTAATTCTGAGAATAGGATTGGGCTACAAATGATGTTGTCAATTTTGAACACATTGCCGATTTAATCTACTGGCCAGAAATTCCAATATATTAATCCTGTTCCTTCTGTTCCCATTTCACGTACTAAAGAAATAAGCAACAGATGATACTCCTGTGCCAGGAGTTTCTGAACAAAAGGCGATGCAAAGCTCTCTTCTTAATGGTTGTCCTCTTCCTGATAGAGTCTACTTTTTATCTTCAGAAAAAATAATCAGTGAAAATGACAAATGCTCTATTTTTTGATTCACCATCAAAGAAAAAAACATTATTAGCTGCCTGGTTTAAAGAAGCTGACCCCCCTTCTGAAGGACATCCGCATGGGAAGGGGGTGGCACTGTTCTACAGAGCAAATTGGGTTGAGATTCTTGTGGAAGTCTTCATTACTGGGTATTCACCTGTGTTTTAGTGGCCCACAGTATCTCAGCCCTATCTTACTGTGTCAGACTAAATGCACATAGGAGCCTTTCAGCAACTTTCGCTTTTACTTATTGACTAGAGAGTATGTGAGTAAAGGGAGAAGTTAAACTGTGCTGCTTGGGGGAGAAAAAAATTAAAATATCATTTAATTAGATGAAGGAACTAAAACATTTTCAAGGTAACTTCGAATCCTTCTCTAGGCTTTAGCATTTGACTGAGTAGAACCTTTGTTTCTGTGAACCATGCTGTCTCCTTGGCATGAATAAAAGCAAAGCTGCTTGTTTCCTGCACCTCTATTTGTTTCACACATCATTAATATAGAAGGTAAATTCAAAACAAACTTCTTCATGAATCTAGAGTAGGTGTCTCTATCATGAAGGTGCGTGCAAGGCGGCTTATTTGCATGTGGGTTTTTGGGGTGTGTGTGGTGTAAATAAGCCTTAGCAGAGGTAGGAAAGGAGAAGTTAAGAGAAAATCAGACTAACTGTATTAACGTGTGAAAGAGACAAGGAGAGAAGAAATTCTGCTCAGATTTATGTTTCTTGTTTCTGTCCTCTCAAAATCTTCCTCGGTGACCTAAAGCTGTGCAGAAGTTTTCATACATTCTGCGCCCTAAGAAGATCTAGTAAATCACTTGGGTGAGAGATAAGAGATAACACAGTCTGTGTGATGTTAATGCAGCACAATGGTCTGGCATTCATCCTCAACACCACAGGTGATATCAGCAAATCATGGGTGACTGGCATGATCCCAAAACTTGTACCCCAAATGTCCTTTACGACCGATCCATGAAGTATTTTAGGACAAGCGACTCAGATTAAACTGCCCCAGTTGCTGGTGAGACAGCTGAGAGTAAATGCTGGGGAAATCTAAAATTCCAAAAATACCATCGTCATTGGTAGTGTTCATCTGCATGATAAGAGCATCCCACATACTGCACAGGAAGCAGTAAAGAAAGATATTTTACTTTAATTGTTGCCTCAAGTGCTTACTGGCATTTGAAAACCTGTGTTTTCAAACTATTACTTAAAGTATGTGCAAACGTTGGCCATAGTAAAAGGAGCTTTTCTTCCACATGTTTACCATGGGGTAAATGTGTTAAATAGACTTCTTGAAGCTTTAGGTCGTCAGCATGTTACGTTAACCCTCCTCTCCCCAGACCTAACTGTTTAAGTACAAAGTGCTAAAGTCCGTGTTGTGGCAATGGAGACGGAAAGTAAGGCAGAGGTTAGAACCCGTGCCCCACTGCTGCGTGCAGCATGCAAGTTGTAAGTTGCCGTGTCTCTCTCTCTCTTAATGAAGTATATAAAGGAGAGACACCAACAAGATGTTCAGAGCTCTCCTTTTCCTATGACTAATGTGTTCATCCTCTTGCCAAACTTGGGGAAGAGATGCACCATTTTTTGCTCTACTTCTGTGTTGGCGTAGTCTTCTAGTGAGGCAAAAGGGAGGATGGATTACTCTGATCCTGGGCAAAGATTAATGCGTAGGGTTCAACTTTTCTCATGCACTGGATGACTTGCCCTGATGTTCAGGTTAGGCTAATAGACCTCCGCGGCCCCAAACAACTCCTTCAGTTGTGGCTCTTAAAACCAGTTCTGGCAGCTACCTGGCTTTGAGAAATAAGTGGTAATTACCTGGACGTAAACTAAGGAACTGCATGCACGCAAAGTGTTTTGAGGATGCATTAACTGGAGTCTCTGGCAGGATCGTAGGTGATAGATTTCCTTTCTGGATGTCAGTCAGACTTGCGTATTTTCTCCTCTAATCAGAGATTTGAATTTCTTTTCTGTTTTGAGATTTGATGGAAGGGTTGCAAAAAGCACGAAGTCAGAACTTGTTTGTAGGAAGAGCTGTGCTGAAACTGCTGTCTGGAGCAGCCTGAAAAACAGAGGTTGATAGTGCTGTGGATGGTTACAGCTGCGTACAGAAGATTGAGCATTTTCATTCTAGATACAGGACATCAACTGCTATGATGCGGAAAGTTAAGAGCTTCCCAGGGTTGGATCAATTTCAGATCTTTCCTACTGCCCTGGGTAGGAAAAACCAGCAAATTGGAAAGAACGCTTTGAAAGTACTTATGGCCATCCATGATTTTCAAGCTACCTTGAGAGTCTCTGATAATTTTGGAATCAGTTGGTCAGAAAAACCTCCCAGTCAGATCTTGTGATATGCCACGGGTTGCTTGGGGATGGGCCAGAAGTTCTCACAGCATTGTCTGGGTTACTAATGGAAAACTGCTAATCGTGTTAGCCAAAATATGTTTATGTTCCCTGTATTGGGGACAAGTGGAAGGAAGGTTAATGAAATTATTTTCTGGGATCAGCTCCAGGATTTCTTCTGCTTTGACAGTCTTCTTGATAACTTCATTCTGGTAACTATATGCGCAGCTCACTAAAAAGAACTGGATTTCTAAGTCTGCTGTGAAGGAGGAGTCTTTTGAGCTGAATGTTAGGATTTAAATGGGAGGTGGCATTTATCCAAATGGCCTTTAAGCAGTGGGAAGCAGAAAAGGCCCATAGACAATACACGTCTAAGCAGAAGCAGAAGAGAGTATGATGATAAAGACACGATTCAATCAAAAGCAGAAAAAACTCATGGCAAAGCAGAGCTGCTCCTGTTTCAGAACAAGATGGTTTTCTACAAATTAAATTTATTTTGAAAAGATTGTGCGTGTTAAAAGCAGTCCTTCTTGCAGCCTCAGTGGAGAGGTGTAAAGTGATGGCAGCAGTTTGCAGCATTATATTCAAACGTGGTGTAGGACTTTGTATTCGGAGACACTGTAAGGTGGTGAAAGCTCTTTGGTTATATTAGATAAGGCATGCTGAGGACAGGAGGGAAGGTCAAACAGCTGCGTGCGTATTCCGAGAATCCTCTGAAGCGGGTCCTAGTGAGGGAAGCGGTGGGTGTGCTGCCGGGAATTACTAGAACACTGCACAGTGAAGTGCACTAGATGTTACTGAAACATACTGTAAGCATGGAAGGTCACCTCACCAATGATGTGCTTACGCTCTCTGTAATTGTAGGATCATAAGTAGAACCATAAGTAGGGGTTCACAGGGAAAAAGGACAACATTGTCCTTAAAATGCTGAATGTTCAGTCTTCTGCATGAGGGACAATACCTCTGGCTGCATCTTTTTTCCCTTCCACGCTTTTAATGGTGAATACTTCCTTGTGCACATGCACAGAGTAGGATTTATGCAGGGAGACAAATGTGTAATGATGACCATTTAAATCCTGGCAAAGTAAATAGGTGGTAAGTACCTGTGCTAGTTGGTGACTCCCTGATGACTATGTTGACCTTACATTTAAGAAGTTTGTTCCAGAAAGCAAAATGACACGTGGTAGAGATTATGAAATACTTACTGTGGCTAGAAGCTATAATTTGGGGTTCTTTACATCTCCTGTAATAGTTCTAAGAAGGTAACAATTACAGGTCAGTTGCAAGGATGAAAGAATTGAGGTCCAGGAGTGTAAACGAATTCATCTGGTCTCTTTGCTAGAATAAATTTAGGGCTGTTTCAGGAGCAGATTTGACCTGTAGCCTAGTCGTATCATTTTTATGCTAATAAGTATATTTTGGGTCTTCATAATAATATTTCTTTTATATCTGGCATTCTAATTTTAGACCCTAAAAATATCTCCTATTGTTATGAAAACTTTTGGATGATCTGATTGGGAAGTAATTGAGGTCTTTTAGATTACATTTATAATATGGTTGTTTCCTGGTTTAATGGTAGCTCTTGAATAATGCTTAGCTATTGTCCCGAGATACAAAGGAAAAAATTGGCTGACAAAGACAGAAAATTGCCTTAAATATTTTTGTTCAGAAAACTCTTTGGTAATTACCTTTGGTCTCATGGACCCATCGCTGCTTATACGGTCTGCCTTTGTATTTTTATTTTCTTTTTCCTGGTGCCAGTTCTTTTCTCTTTAGTCACAAAGCCAGAGTAGAGGAAGGCTGTTTGCTGTCCACAGCTTACCTACTAAACTTGGAGTCTTTGTGTCTTAGTAAAATATTAATGAAGAACCATTTATTAGAAGCCAAAGTGAATTCACACCCTCCTTGTTTATGAAACTTCCTAGGCTTATGAAACCAGGTTTTCTGATATGTGCTGTGAAAGTGTTGTCCCTTTTAGTTTAACACGAGTGCCCTTTTGATACATGCAAAATAGCACCAATCTTGATCATCTTCTGCTTTGAAAACATTGCACTTTATTTCTGGGAGTGATATGGTATTTTAGTGTTTAAAAAAAAAAATTAGAATCTGTGTCTGTGTGTGTATATATATATATTTTTTTTTTACTCCTGGATTGATTATAGAAAAGTAAGCATTTAAGTCAAGTTAATTGTCTTTATTGAAAAAAATAGTTTTGCAAGCCAGGCTAGTAAACTGAGCAAAATCAGCCTCTCCAGGAGTACATGAGAACTAAAGGACTGGTCACATTCTTGTGAACAGAGCTATTGCATGCTTTCTCTGAATGAGCTGAAAGCGCAGAAGAGCTAGTGCTTTGGAAGCTTGCGGAACAGAAGTATTCTTCACAAGAGAGACAAAGAATGTCAAGGAGTGCCAGGTGAAAATAAATTGTATTATCCACCCTACTTTGACTAGTTTTTACAGCTTGGTCATGAAGAGTTGTGGTGTTTTTTTGTTGTTTTGGTTTCTTGATATTTTTTTTCATAGCTGGCATACTGCATTGCTAATTGTGGGCATGCTAAGAATCAGCAAAAATGTTCAGCTTTTTAATCATACTTAGACTTCTGACATGATTTTAACAGATTTATTTGGAGACATAGTAGAGGCTCCATGATAAGCGAAGATTTCAGGACCTGGCCTACAATCTGTATGACCTTTTGCTACTGTATTGAGCTCTTCTTATACCAAGATTCAAATGTATTATTTGAATAAATGGACTCCAATTATATTGGTTCGAAAAAGCTGAAATGAAACTTGCAGTACTAGTGTTGTAGCTTGTCCTTCATCTATAAAAATGAAGTCTGGGCACAAATTGCATTGTTTTGCTGATGAGTTGCTGCAGTTCTAGAAGTTTATTAATACTGCTGCTTCTGTTTCACTGTTGCTCTGAAAGCATAAAGCTGACCCAAGAGATTTCTTTTGAAAGACCAATGGCTACAGACCTGAGCAATTTGATGTAGGACAGGTATTTAAAATAAACAGCCAGAAAAACAACAGTGGAAAAGAAATGTGGTTGGAAATCAGGATATGGAAGTTGGTGTTAATTTTTTCAATCAATCGTTACCTGACACAGGTGAAAGCTGGAACAAACAGGGTGCTGGTCTGACACTGTACAGAAAAAGGCTTTTGTTATCCATAACCTGCAACCACCCCCCTACTCCTCAGATGGTTTAAGATGGAGAAGTCCAAATGAATATAGACCAGCATCTCTGGTTTTGGTACCCTGAATATCAACTTCACATACAGTGCAATGGAGAACCATATTCTAGAAGTTCTGATCTGAAAGACTGGCAAGAGCCCTGGGTAGGCATACCCATACACATATTGCAATTCTTCATGAAGTTTGAGATGGGATAGATGCTGAAATCATGTGATGGGGTGGACAGCTTGCTAAATTTTACAAGTTTTGAATTACTTATTTCCATGCCATTGTTACCTTAGAGCCCTAAATGCGTGAAACTTTAAAAGTCTATCTCAGTACAGCAGACATCTAGTTTGTAAACTGTTCATATTTAAGATAAATATTTGAAATGTTAATTTAAATATCTCTATTATATATAGAAAGAATACCAAAAATGTATGCTAAGAAGTGCATGTATAATGCTATGGGAGATAATAAATTATTTTTAAGTGTTTCGCTTATGGAAAACTCCAGACAACAGCTGTGGAGAATGAAGTGCTCTGTCTTTCAGCAGCAGAGACTCAGTGGATATCAACAGTGCAAATTTCCTCTTATTCTGCCCTTGGCATAATATCATGCCATCTCTGCAAGAATTTGTCCCATGCAAGGCCTGTGCCCCATTCCAAGGCGTTCATGTAGGATATTGATATTTACCTGTAATGTCATTTTGCACTGAGGGATATTTCACCAAGAATGAGGTGATACATTCTGCAAGCAGATTTTTTGCACACAGAATTTCATTTGTGTATGTGTGGGTGGGAGTGAGGTAGGGAATAAAAATACCTTTGCAAACTAACCTAAACCACGACCTTGTTTTCAGTTAAGTCAGCACTCAGCATTTTTAATGACCAAGATAGTACCTACCTGTGCCAGGGTCAAAGCAGCACCCTAGAATGAAAGGTGGTTTTATTGTATTACCGATTCCCTGAGCTTTCTCACTGATTTGGTTCCTTGAATTCATGTTGTGTTGATGGGGGGGAAGCAGTTGTGGGATACAATGTGCTCTTACTTCAGAACCAGAGATGTGTAAAACTCAATGTCTTTTTTTTTTTCCTATAATCAGTTCCAAATGAGTTCTTACAAGGGGAACTCGGAACTGGCTTGGCTGAACAAATTGATTTCTCATGCATGAGAAGGTCAAGTTAAACATCCTTGGGAAGCCTAGAAATTTAAATTTTGAGAATTAAACTTTTTATAAAGGGCTTTTGATTTGTTAGATTTAGAGCAAGACTGTTGAAATCACTTTGAGGAGCAGAATTATTTATGGCAGTTGCTTACAGTACCAGTGTAATGCCACTTTCGCATGTTTTTAATTTTGTTCCTTCGTATGCTCTGTGCTTTGTTAATGATCACCTTGTCATGCTAGCAGTGGAAAACGGTTTTATAAATAATTCCCACTGGTAAGATGAAAGTGTTAACAGAAATACTTTAGTGAAGGTCTTGATTAACTTACACACTTGGCTTGATCACAGCGGAGGTTAGACTTACAATATCTTGTTACCAGGACTAATAAAACCCATTCATTTTTTCATGTACTATATTAATTACCCTTTTACTTTCCCTCATGTGCAGACACATACAAGCTGATTTCATGTTTGTATGAATCTACACTTTGTAGATTTCTCCTTCATGTACTCGTTCTTCCAAGTTCATACCCAAACAAAACCAACCTTCCCTAATCCCAGAATCTGCATATCGTATATTGTAATACTAGAACTTCAAGACTATAGCTCGTTATACTCAGATGCTGAATGTAACCTGCTTTTGCTACAAACAGCAGAAGATACATTTTTTCCTCCTTTTTAATTTCCTCATACTTAATGAAATCTCTGTCTAATGTACAGCCATTAAGAAGCGCAACTAAGAATCAAATTTCCATGATATCTTTCAGCTTTACTTCACACTCCCCAAAGGTAAATTATGCAAGTAAATCGCCATGTTGCAATATAGCATACTAGCATCACATATTCCATCATCGCCGCCTCTCAGAAGTATCAGGAAAACGTATGTGCCATGTTCTCTGAAGCCTAGGAAGAGTAGGATCAAATAGGCTTTGTGTTAATGAACAAGTCAAGAGTCTTTCAGAAAAGATGGTCGCGATACTGATTTCGTTCTCCTAAAATAACATGTATGGCGTAGGTTAGTTTAATTAGGCAAGGTCATACTGAGATGGGAAATACTCTCAAGTTATATACAAAAGTGTAGAGGACTTGATTCTTTCTTCACACTGCCCTAATGCAAGGTCAGCATGGACCTTAGAGTGCAAATACAGAGGGGTGTAAGGAAAGCCTAGGGAGAAAGGATATTGGGGTGAAATCTCATATATATGAACTGAATTCTGTCCTGTGCTAGTCTGTAGAACACAACAGTGGTTTCATTTCAAATTCATAGAAGTAGTAGAGGCAAGGCAGGCAGCCCTTGCTTGTCAGCTGCTGCCTTTTGCATTGTGTTTTAATTTTTGGCATGATCATCTGAGCGACACTGTAGAAGGCTGTCGCAAAGTAAAGGTTAAATTTTCAAAATTGGAAGATTTTACCTGAATCTCAGTGGTGAGGGCTCAACTAGTGCCATCCATGGCAAGGTGAAGTAGAATAAGGCCTTTCCTGAGAAGCAAGCCAAATTGATACATGTGGATGGAAAAATAAGATGTTAGAGAGAGAAGTGTTTATGTTAAAGGTATATGCCAGTGTGGAGTGTAATTGCAAACAGCATTATTTATTTAAAAGAAAGGGAAAAGGAAAAAAAAGTTAGTCGAACAGTGAAATGAAAGGAGTTTGGAGTTGGGTTTTTTTCATGAATTTGTTTTGCAGATAAATGAATTTTCTCATGGCTGATGACTGAAGTTTTGGCCTTTCACTAGGTGGGACAGTAACAGGGTCTCTTTTCTTTACCCAGCTGGTTAGTTTCACAGAAACAGGACTTAATGTTTTGGATTCCCTTATCCTTTTTGTTAGACTGGATTGAAATTGTACAGCTGGTTCAGAAGTTGTGGTGGGAAACACGTACACATAAGCATGCCTGCTGATTTCCTTATTTTGTTAAAAAATGGGACAAAAATCTCTTTGATGTTGTTTATTCTTGTAGATTGCCAGTCTGATTGAATAAAATACACCAGAGCTGTTATTCTTTTGTGTGCACTGACTGCTCCCTTCATCTCTACCTGCCCTTCCACTTCATCCTCTGTGTTTCTTGCACCTTTTCAAAAGACCTTGAATTGACTTCTGTAAACTTACTGCCTTCTGCTTTCCTGTCTCCATCTTCTCTGTATAACTTTTGTAAATTACATTAATTGTGTGAACTTTATATTTTTATAAGGAGGATTGATGGTCTGTTGTTTTGAGTTGCCTAACACTTCTCATTATAAAATCCTGTTTTTCAGCTACTTGTGTTAATCCTTACTAGTTGGTACTGAGATTTTTCCATACTGGGTTTTTTTTTTTTTTTCTGACTTATTTAGTTTTATTACAGTAGACATGATTCTACATAGGAAGGTAGGGGAAAATGCTGTCTTTACACAGGTTACCAAAAAAATTGAAGGCCTTTTCTTTGAATGCTGTTACACATGTGGGCTTTGGAGCAAGATATTTTTGGTAAAATGTGTGCAAATTTGGCTGAGAAATAGGACTATAAAATGCTAGACTTTATATATATCCTTAGCAGAGACTGAAAGGAGCCTAAAAGCTAAAACCTCTGAAGATTTTTGTGTTCACTAAGCAGCTTAAATTTCTCTGCTCCTGAAATGCTTACCTCCGTTCCCAGCAGGGCTATGGGGGATGCTCTGGGCCAGGCTGCACTTTGACACTTGATGAAGACTCCTGTGCTTTCAATACCTGTGCGTGGTCAGCAACATGGGGAGGAATGAGCCGTCGCTTCTGGTTAGAGAAGGAGAAAGAGGGAAATCAGTAAAAATAAGTTGACTGCTGGAAGAGTCAAGCTGAATCGGTGGGAATAAGGAAACAGAGGGTGATGGTCAGTCTGGTTAGGGGAGGAGACTCGCTCTTGCCAACATGAGAGGAGGGCACAAAGGAGGAGAAAGATCTTTGGTGAAAGTCATGGCAAGAGGGAGACTGAACTGGGTCCAAAAGAGGAAGAACGTAGAGAAGCAGCAGAATTGGACAAAGGAAGGTAAAATGGGAACACTTTCCTTCATTTTGGGACACAGCGTGACTGGAGGGAGTTAAAAGAGGCTGAGCATCAAACCCAGGGCTTAAATCGTCATGATAATTAGACCTGTGTTGAGATACTGTGGGGTCTGGTGACTGGGGCTAGGTAGAAGACACTGGAGCAGTGCTATGGGTATACCTCCCATCTCCAGTGATGTTACCATTTCCTATTATTCTGTTAGTTTCAAGCTGCAGACACCTGAGTGGTCAGCCTTGTGGCTCTGCTGTTTCTCTGACTCATGAGCTTCAGTATAATGTCACGTTGTTTAGGTAAGCTATAGATTCCTTTTTCATTTCTTGGAACTTCAAAAATTACACATATACATTGCCTCTTCCCCCTCCACCTAGTTCCCACACTAGGAATATCCGTAAGATTGGAAGGCCAAATATCCACAAGTTAGGAAATGCAACTTGAATTCAACCTGGTTGTGCTGCATGTATTAGGAAGCAAGTATTAGCTATGCTATCGCTGGTTTTTTACATAAATTCTTTTAGAACTCGGGAGATAAGACAGAATGCTGTCTGATGAATCGGGAACACAGAGTGTAGGAAACTGTCAATTCCAACAGTACTACCTCAGCGGCAAAATGGAAAGTGATAGTGAGTAAGACCAGGGTCACAAGAAGGGACATGCCAAAGCCATTTAGTCTTGCTCGTGTGATTTGCATTCTATCCCTGCCTCTCCCAGAGAGCTGTTCTGTGCAGGTAAGCAAGTCACTCCAACCAGAGTTTGGAAAGGAGGTCACTAGTTTGCTGAGTGCTCAGCTAGATACCTTGGAGGCATGATTTGCCGGCATTCAGAGCACATACAGCTAAAGCCAAAGGGAAACGCATTTTGAATATTAAAGCATTATGGGATGCTGACTACTCAGTGAAACAGGTCACAGTGTCTCAGATCAGACATCTAAAATCGGTCAAGATTTTTTAATCTTCATGACTGTCTACTCTGCCTGCAAAATAGGTGGTGCCATTTCTTTTTTTTGTGGACATCGTATAAATACAGGTGATTTGTGAAGCACTCCATATGATGAATAACAGTGGCAAGTTACTTAGCCATTCTGTCTTCCTTGCCTGTATAGAATATTTGGAGTATTTGGAATAAGAAAGGTTCAAGACCATGTATTAAATGTGGAGAGGACAGAAAGAGGTTTCTTCCCAGTGACTGGGAAGTCCCTGGTGTTGCGTAGTTCATGTCTGCGTTAATAAGTAAGACACAAATGTTTTTGTTTTTGTGGTATCTTGTGCAAAGACCACTTCTATTCAGCACGGCAGTATACTGGGGAGGCCACTCACAGCACTATTTCAGTTCCTTCTCAGTTGAAGAGAGAGCAACCCAATTCCTCAAAGGAGCTTGAAGGAAATGGAAAAGACAAATGTAAAGTCTGTATTGCACAAGTATAGTGGTATCTATGTTAGACTTTCCATTGAAGAACTCTGATTACTGTTTGAATAATATTTATCAGTCAAAGACTCTGTGTATATATATTCACATTATATGCAAGACTAAGCAGCTTCTAACTCCTCCCGTAAATTTATTTGGAAGAAGGCCTCAAAGTATTTCATAAAAATCAAACTATGATTTACTGATCCACCTGAGCATGTCAAGGCCTCCAAAATGGTGTCGTGTCTGATGAAGGTGCAGATGAAGTCACCGATAGCCACCCCACAGATGTCTGGGACATACTGTCCAAGTCACTTGGACCCTGCTAGAGGATGCCCTGATGACAGCTAGAATTTTCATAGCAAGTTGTGACCCAGCTGTTATGCGTTTATATCACAGTTGTATGGAAATGCCAGAGCCTCAGGTATTTCAGGAAGAGAGATAAATAAGCCAGGACGTTTCTGAAGAGCTGTGGACCTGCCCATGTAAAGGGGAATGCCCAACCGAAGCTGCAAAATCTAGAAATCACCAAGGAGGCAAGAGCTGCGTGAAACAAAAAAGAAGTAAGTTTCTTGCTCTAAGATGAAATGTGAACATCGTCTTGGGAAGAAACATTGAGTCCTGATACTAGAAATGCCTCAGCCCGCACTAGAGTGATGAAGATCAACAAGCCTTTTATGTTGACCAAAATCTTTGGTGGTAGAGGAATGAGGACTATGTATGCTTCATCTCATTTGAGTATTTCTGAAAGAAATTCCAGAAACCAACTCAATCTCAAGTGAAGTCATTGGTGCATCTTCTTCCCATTGTGAAGAGTAAATGGTTCTCTTGTGGACTGAAAATGCTTTTGAAAATTTTTTCTGAGATGGGTATTTTCGGTTCAGGATTGATACGTGCAGGTGTGCTTAATTTATCTGCAGGAGAACTGGCCCTACATGATCTGCAATCACTGAATTGTTGAATAGGAGGTCCCTGGCAGCCCCTGTCTCTCTAGACCACAGCTTAAGAATTGGGCTGACATTTTTGATTGGAATGTCAGAAAACTGTGTAACAACAGATCGTACTACACCACAGTGAAAGCAGCTTGCAGCAGGCATTGGAAGACATGTGGATCTTGACAGGGAAAGAAAAAAAGGGAAGAACATCCTCTTGGTCATTTATGTGAATGTTTTGTGGTCCTGGTAATTTCTGATATTACAGTGTGTTTGCAAACTTAGCGATATTTTTATGGCATTGTGTATCTACGTATGTGTATGTCAGCAGAAAGATAAAAATGTGAGCTGTTCTTTACACACGAGTTTCATCTCTGTCTTACTCAGATGTCTTATCTGGATTATATTGGAAGCTTTTGATGTAAGGGTTGGGTTTTTTTCATCAAGTATTTGTATAGCGAACACCTTCTGTGAGGTTTTGCTCTTTAAGCACATGCTCTTACATGCCAAGAAAATTGGTTTAGAAAATTGACCAGTAAAGAAGCTGAGAATATATCATAAACCTTTTTGACATAAATTATTATACGAAAGATTTATGCCACTTTCTGTAAGAACAGTTTTATAGTCACTTCATTTCAAATGTCACCCTTTTTTTAATAAGTAATATGAAACAAAGATAAAAATTAAATTAAATCATCTTAAAACAGTCTCTCCCCATACTATTTCATTATAACATATCAGGGCAGATATGACAGCTGAGTTGCTGAGGTTCCCACGTTGCTTTTCGCTGTTCTGCTCAAAAATGTCTGCGTTCAGTAAGTTGCACGTACACCTGGATCAGATGTTTTGTAGTGAGTTAGCAAGTGTCTTCTCTACTCAGATAGGTTTAATAGCCAAACCTGGCAAGAATCTGCAACTCTGCATCATTGTCCCACCCTTTAGAGCAGAACCGCTGGAAGAAGGATGAGACATACCAATGTAAACTACCATTCAGGAGAAAATACGGAACAAGATCAAAGCGTATCGTAACCTAAGTGGTCTTGAGTAGTTCAAATTTTGGTATGTTTATTAGAAAATCTTCCAGTTATCTAAAATGACTCTAAATTCCAGTAATTCCAAAGTGAAGAGTTTGCTTAGCAGTTGTCACTAACTTGTCGTACAAGCATACGCCCAGAACAAGGATTATAGTACCAAAAAAATCAAGTATGGTGTTGCATCAATACTCGTCTGGAAATACGTAGTGTTTCTATGCCTGTATGTGTGTTGCAAAAAATTCCACCGACGTACACCTAGTAATTCAGATCACTTGGTTTAATTAAAGAAAAAGGAGAGAACTACTGCATTGAAACTCATAATTGTCTTGACAAGATTTATTGGTGTGTATGGTACTTGTTAAAATCAGTGGCTTTTGCAGTGGGAACTTTATATTACTTATTTCTTTTTAAAGAATTACATTATATAAGAGTATGTAATCACTGTGACTTTTTACTTTTGTTTTCCCAAATTTATTTCAACACCTTGCAAGTTGTTCTTAGCCCACTTATACAAGGTTAGATCATTACATGGATGAAGAAACCGCTTGCTTTGTAGAATACAATGCCACTAATTAAAGTTGAAAGTGAATGGACTGAATTAGAATCAGCTCATCCATCAAAGACTGGCTACTGATTATTTACTGGCAGTGTTTCATTTAGCTCTATTAATTACACAGTGGCACCGTTATGTAAAGGTTATGAGGAGTTATACTCTTGAAAATTAAGTAAGAATACATGAAAAATAATTGCATGTGCTCAGTGCCGGAGTCTGAAAGCAGTAAATATTAAATGGAATGTTCATGTGAATAATCTGTTAAATGTTTCTTTCTTATCAGTGTTTTAATTGCAGCAGCTTACAGATCTTTATAGGCCCCTGATGCAAACTGTGATGATTGTGACTATGACTCTCTAGCAATGTAGGAAAGCTTGTTTTTCTGTTACTGCTTTAAAAATAGCTTTTACTTACTTGACTGTTCTCCCCAAATTGTGTTGGTTTTCAAGTAAATTGGGGAGAAGACTTTTGTGGACAGTCTTTATATCAATTACCCACCCCTTCCTTATTCCTTTATCCCTTAAATAACAAACCTTTCACTACCATTCTCCACATACTAGTCTAAAATCCCAGCTATGTTCAAAAGATAAATGGGTCTCCTGTGTTCCTACAGCACAGCTGTAACACACATCTCATTCACATTCAGTAATCTTCATCAGTGCTAAGCAAAACATTCCTTAGTTGGAACAATAACCGATAGCAAAAGTCTTCAGTCATGTATTTAGTTCTGGTGATACTAATTTAAAACTATGAGTCTACATCTTTTTCTTTTTTTTTCCCCTCAATAAATGTATAATTTGAGTTAAAAAACATACATTCTCATTGGCAGTGTTTTAAACAATTAGCTGAATAATACTATTTTTTACCTTTTCAAAAGGAAAAGCATGCATTTTGTGGGTTTATGCAGGGGGTTTGTTTTTCTGCTGTTTAAATTAGAACGTGGCTTTGGGGGGGAGGTTCTCCAAAAGCAGTAACGCAAGTGATGAAGTCCAAATGCTCATTTCCTCTGACAGATCTGTGAGCTGTGGTTGTTTTGTAATAAAACCCTTTGAGTACAGGAGGCAAGGCTTGCATGGGGAAAGCTTAAGTATGCATATATATATATTTAAAAACAGGGAGAGAAAAAAAACCTAGTTCCTGAGTTGAAAAATACTGTTCTGTTAACATTCCAAAGAAGGGCTTGAAAAGATGAAGAATATGTGCGTGCTTTTTTGTTCAAGAAGGAACTTTAATTTTCTGCTCAGTCGTGAGCTGTGAGCTTCTGTCATAGTCCGACATGTTATTAATTCAGATCTGTTTATAATCAAAGTCAAAGCTGAGAGCAGCGTTACTGCCGCTCTACTTGGAGTCTGCAACTATTAAGAAATTAGTTTTGATTAGTTTGTTTTGTAATAGCGTTGTGTTTTGACATAGTGTTGCATGATTTCAGGAAGGGCCTCTTTTTAAAGTCATCCTGAAAAAGCATGGCCATAAAACAGACTCGGGCAGGAAGATGGAAAACAGATGAAGTAGTTGTACGTCATCTAAGGAATGATATTTCTCGAGAGGATAGAAATGATCTAATCGCCTTTGATTTTATGAAACACTATAAAAAGAAATCTGCTCATATATTAGATTTTACATAAATGGTCATTTTAAAAAGTGGAAAGTTAGATGTTTGTAACTTAAATTGACACAGTGCGATAAACAAGCACCCTTTTGAGAGCCATCTGCCAGCTACCCAGACGCAAGTTACCATTTCTGCCTTTTTTTTTTTTATTTCTTTCTTCCCCCCGCCCCGTTCTCAGTTCTCCTCCTTTAATCTTAGTGCCTAGAAGGATGATAGCACTGTAACATTATTTCTGGAGGCTGAGTGGGTATGAACACCCCTTTCTTTCACCACACTTTCTTTCTACTGCTACTGCTTTTCGTCTGTCCTGTTGTTTTTCCGGTGGCAAGACACCTAAGCATTGCACAATTCCTGTCTAGCTCAAAGTAGAACATATAAGCAGGTTATTTCAATGTTAAGAAATTTGGTCTCTAACCTCACTTTATTTACCAGCTTATGTAACTCTTGTGTTGGGCCACTGGGATATCTTTCTTTTTTTTAAATTGGAAGGGGTTTTAAGTTCTGTGAAGCCTGTGCATACCTAAACACAGTATTTTAAGTAAAAAATTTATCTGCAGCAATGCTGCACTCAATTCTCTTATATTTGACATGTTGAGAATAGGAGCGAACTTGGTTATTGCTTAACGCAAAAAAGTGTGTTAAGTAATAACCTTCTTTCTTGAAGAAAACCTTCAACGTGACAAAAAGGGATTGGTGATTCAATAGGTGAATTTTTCCATTTGCAAATCTACTATTACAGGTATTAGTGACTGTGATGCTAGATCCTCCAACATTTGGATGGGAACCTGATCTCTTCCTTGATATTCCATCATCTTGTTAAGGTGATGTATCAGAAAACCTGAGATAAATCTCCAGTTTTGTCAAGCAATCATTCAGTGAGCTTTGTTGATTTAAATGTCCATGCTTGTCTCTGAAACAAGGACGCTACATTATGAAGTACTGTATTGATAGTGATGTAGGCATGTTTATACCTAGTGCAAAAAAAAAAAAGTAAAACATGTTACCAATTTAGAGTATATCCGGTCTACCTAAAATACTCTCTGTAATTTCTGCTGGAGAACCTACCCTATATGTTTTCCTTGAAAACATCCTTGCTGCTGGTGCACTATTCTTTGTGAGGCATTCTCTCAGGACTCACACTAAGCTTCCTTGCAGTTTTATTTCTCTGTATGTTTGTTCCGAACACAGTGTATGTTGACAAAAATTGTATAACTTTTTGATCTGAAAATAACCTTAGTTAACAATTTCCAGTATAAAACCAATTACAAAATGCTTTGTTAGGCAGAGAATATGTTCCGCTTTTTTTATTTTTCCCTATATTTTATCACGGTTGTCCGTCACATCTGTGTATATGCTCTTAATACATCCTTTCAGTTCCTCATAATATCGCCAAGGCTTTAACAGAGAACAATTGTATCGTTGGAGGACACTTAATAGGCTACTAGAAGAAATATTTACATCTGGCATGATCAAAGCTTTTGGAGTATATGAATGTGTATGTGGGAGGTCTAATTTTTATGTGGGTGGATTCACAAAGACTAAAACACTGCAGTACTTAACCCTTTTCCCTTTATGAAAATTCAATTCCTCAAAATGAAAAAAGCATGTAGTACCTGATTCTTATCTTTTGTTTTTCATTTCAAGGAGTAGTATTAATTCTTCTGCCTGTAACTACTTGTTTAAGGCAGAGAGAATTTTTTGTATTTCAACCCCTGTAGTGGCTTACGTAGTAAGATGCTTATCTTGCTCGTGATGTTTTTGCATGTTGGAACATACACATGGTTTAGAATTTTTAAAAAATATTAATTTTAACAGTTTTGATAGTTTGTAGAACTGTTGTGGTAGGACCACGGTATTTTCAGTGTTTGGTAACAGCTATGTCTTTGGGTTCAGTTTCTCCCGCTTTAGTTCCTGTGGCAGTAATCAGCTGTGAGCGGCTTCTAGAAATCTGTCATTTAAAATTTTTTTATTCAGTTACTTTAAATAGTTACTTACATTATGAAAGGCTGTTAATACTCAGTCATTTGAATCATCTCTGTTTAGTATTTTGTCTACATAGCTCTGATGGGGAAGTTTTGAATTATAGCTGACCTGAACTAACAGCTTGTTGAACGAGAAGGTCTTGCTCTCCCTTTGGCCTCTTTCCTCCCCCCGGTGCCCTGTGATCTTCCCTTCCCCAGCTCCCCGCTGTACCAATTCTGGCTGCAGGGTAACTAGCTCAGCTTGCCAGCCCAGCAGAAGAACCCACGCACCGAGTTGCGTGCCAAATTCATATTCTGCTATTCTGAGCGTTAATTTACCGGCCGATCAGCAGAGTACCTGCGCTGGCTGGAGGTGAGCATCAGCAGCCCGTGGCCCAAGAGGA
Organism: Chionis minor; assembly: GCA_013398295.1. NCBI lineage: Eukaryota > Metazoa > Chordata > Aves > Charadriiformes > Chionidae > Chionis > Chionis minor. The sequence continues at coordinate 55,714 of VZSF01009564.1, forward strand.
CCGCAGGGAGAGGAGAGCCACCTGCCCTTCTTGCCCCTGGTGAACTCGCAGCTTGCTCAGACCACTTCCTGAAGTCATAGCATGAGTCATGAACACAGCATCATGTGTAATATGTGCCTCCTTGAAAATCAGCCCTGTTTTGCAGGCAGATGATGATGTGAGGAGCAGTTCTTGTAAACAGTTAATATCTCAGTGAAGACACGTAGGTTTCTTTTAGGAAGACATAACTTTTTGCGGGTGTCTTAAAAGATTCTCTACATGCATCCATTGCTGTTACTTCTAGAGCTGGGCATCATCAAGCAATAGAACATTTCCCTCTCTAAAAGTGTTACCTATTTAATGATGGGTACTTGGCTTGCTCTTATTTGTCTATATTATTTCAGCACTCCAAGCTCAGGGAGTTGATACACTTTTTTCGGATACTTGCTCCATCTCTTTGTTGTCCTTGTGGCAATGGTAGTGCCCGAATCTGATCTTGAACTATTCTAGCATCAAATTTGTGTGAACTGGTATCAAAGTCAATTAACATCAGTGTGCTCCCTAAGTAATGGCAGCTGAGGAAGCGATTCAGAAACCATGGAGCCATTCCTGATGCTCTGTAGTGGAGGGATGGGATGGGCAGGTGGAAGCAAAAATTCTTTATCTGCCAGAGCTTGATCTGTTTTTGAATCTGTGTCAACACCTCAAGTACCAGGAGGTTGCTGTGCTAGCTTCTCTAGCACAAAACCCAAGGTAGGCAGGCTCTTACCCAAATTTTTGAAGCCTAAGTTTCAGCATCATCAAAGTGATGTTGCTTTGTGTTTCTCTGATCTCAACATCAGAACTGATGGATGAGTTTGATCAGTTAAACAGTGTCTGCAGTTCACAGAAGGGTGGTCAGCATCTTTTGGGTCGGTACTGTGTTCAAGGTTTTCATGTTCTTTCTGTGTGTTAGACCTCCTTTATGTGTTTTTCTGGTAACTTTTTTCACTTCTGTGGGAAAAAAAAAATAAAATTACCATTTCCTTTGTTGCGACACAAGGATTCCCCAGAAGATTGCCATGCTATGTGACCACAAAACTGCCTTTTCTTCAGTGTTATGACACAGTGTTATGACTGTTGAAAAACTGCTAGCAAGTTCAGTCTAAGGAGTACCACCACAGTGTTACTTGTTTCACTGCTTCTTGGTAGTTTGCAGCATGTTCACATAACAACAGAATTAGAGGCCCCAATGTATGTTTTGGTGCATTTCTCAATAGTCCAGTGTTGTCATTCAGAGAGAGAGAGCATCACCATGTTTATACCTAAGGAGTCTAAATCTCAAAAGGGAAAAAAGGCTCCAGAAAATGGCAGGTATTTTAAATATCTGCAGTTATATCTATAATCAGTCCTCCGAAGCAACAGCTAACTTTAGGAAGACAGCAGTGGGAAATAACATGTTTGGTTTTCAGCTTCCAGCATCACTTAATTTGCTAAATATTCAAATACAAATAAAGTGACACAAGCAAGAGACATTGCATAAATACTGACAATCGTAGGCATTCAGTAGTCATCCGTAAAACTCTAAAGGATCATCAGAATTCAAAAGAACTGGGTTTAAAATGTTGCATTTTCTAAGTGTTCGTAACCGGGATGTTTGTTTCGGGCTTAAAACCCTGCGCTCCGTCTTCATTTCTGTTCTTCCAGCTCTGAGGATTGCCAGTATTTCTGAGGAGTGGAGGTCGCCATGGCACTTGAATGAAACTGTGTTTTTTCTACCTGAGCCTAAGCAAATCAAAACAGAGAGGACAACCATTGTAGCCATTCTTTAGAGTATCAGACTGGTATAAGGTAGGGCACAGCAACAGAGAAAACAAATAAAAAATAAATTTAAAAAAAAGTCCTTGAAAAAAATGTCAGCAAAAACAATACCCAAAAAACCCCAATACCTAAAATAAACGGTGTGGGAATGTCACACTGCATCCCTGCAAGCTCTCCCTCACAAAGCTGAGGGATGTCCTGATACGGTGATAAGTCCTGACATGAAGAAAACAGGTTTGGACACTTCATTTTACTGTCTAGCAGAGACAAACTGCGTATGTAACATTATTAGTGTCACCAAGAGATTGACTGCCTGCCTTCCTGTTGCTTGTTCAAGGAGATTTCCATTTACCCTCGTCTAACTCCAAGATAAAGAAGCGACCATCTGTTCATTCTCCTTCACTCCCTTCCTTATTATGGTTCTTTGTTCTCATGGTCTCAAGTACTAATTCATCCTCCCTGATGTCCTCGGTACGTTGCCTGCTCTGTCAAATACCATGTACCCATCTTTCTGTGGGTCTGGTTTGCTCTTAGTTGTTTCCTGCGCTTCCTTATTTGTTGGCACAGGTACTTCCCTAGTCCTGGTGTTTTACTGGACGTTTCTCTGCTGTGCCAACATACCCTAGAAAACCCGTAGCTGGCATGGGGTGTTACAGAATAGAGGTCCATGCTACAGGTGTGAACATGACTTGTGAAAGACCGGTCTCGGCTGTGGTGCTATGGCTCTTCCATGTCAATAATCATTTTGCTTCGTAAGAAACACTTAAATACACTCAGTCACAAAAAAAGTAAGATCTCCCTTGCATGCCCCTGTTGATTTTTTTTCAAATAATTCTGACTCGGCTGTGTTTCCTGCTTGCAAAAGGCAGCCTTCAAGAATGACGTGTCCTTACGGTGTCGCTACTTAGAAGACAGACCATTTAGTGAACAATTTGCTTTTCCTGGTGACTGTGGACAAGGATGAATTTTGCCAAAATCCATTTCACAGGAGCTTGTTGGTTAGCTCTCCTCCTCCAGTCCTCTTCCTGCATCCCCATTAAAAAAAAAAAAGAAAAAATGTGTCCATGTTACCAGCGGTGACCCTTGTTCCTGTGAAGGCAGTTGTTAGAGTTCTCGTGCAAACAGGGCTTCTGGCATTTTCACGTACTCTACTATTGAGGGCAGCCCTAGGAACCACACGGTGAAAACAGCATCTGCCCAAATGAGAGCAGTGGGGAAGTTTAGGGAAGAAATATGTTGTGGATGATGGCTGCGTGTACGGCCCTGGCATGATAGCAAAACCTGTATAAATATAGCTCTGTGATGGCATCGTGAACAGTGTCTGCCTTTCCCTTCTTTAACGTCTTCTCTAAGCCTGTCTTGCATGCTTGATCTCTCTTACGTGTGTGTGTATATATATATGTATATCTTCTTACATATAAAGAGATTGCGCGCAAAATAATGATCCGTTTTATATCCCAGCCCTTTAAAAACATATTGTGATGTAGGTTTTGAGTTCCAGTGAATCATCAAATCAGATTTAAGGCATAGCTGCAGCTTTGCAAAAACAGTTGCCGGGTAATAGTGTCAGCACTGTCTCTGGAGATGTTTCTAACAGACATCTTTGTATATTTAAGCCCAAATTAATGAATGTTACTACATGGGCAGGGAAAAAATATTAAGCATCAGCATTTTCAGTTGCTTCATATATTATTTTGGAATTGAGAGAAGGCCCCAAGTGGCACAGAAATAAACATTCATCTAACTCATTTGCAGTATAATTCATCATTCTAAATGTGTTTGTGTAAATCCAGCATCTGTTTTCAAGAAATCATTTTTGTGCTGATTTTATTTGAAAATGTTTGTGGTCTTGCTATGTGTTGTTATGCATATTTTCTCTCAGCAGAATATGCACTCAGGATAGTGAATGCTCCGATGGCCTTGGATTTAGCGTTTGGCATCCTGTGTGAGCTGCTCCAGCGGTGGGGGGAGATCCGTGCTGGTGTACCGATTCTGCTGGAGTGGCTGCTGGGAGACAGCGATCCGAAAGGAGATTCAGAGACTTCAGCCCTGGTAATTTTACAACCAGTTGCTACCTCATGTTGGGATTGCTACGTTTCTGCAGCCTTGTGGTAGGAACAGAATGAAACATCTCATCTGATGAAACCTGATGACCACTACGCCATTATTCATTGATGTACAATATTAAAAAAAAAATCCACATGTACAGTATTTAGAATAAATAAATAGAGTTTGATGGCTATTGCCTGGCAATATCAGCATGAAATTAAAAAGACCAACAAGCAAACATTGAAATAAATCAAAAATTACTTAACAGATCATTGTTGACTGTAACATTTTGAGGCTGTAACTAATTGCATTGCAGATGATGGCTTGCCATGAATTTAAACTGCTGCTGTGGGTGCCAGGCACATCTGGCATTCAAGAACAGCGTTCTCCCAACTGCTGGCTTTTCCAGAGATGGCATTTAAATATTTGGTAACTGTGTGCCACCTTCCATGTGACTGGTTCTGTTTAGCACATGAAACAGCATCGCTCACATCAGTCACTGTCTTCAGAAGGGCTATTTACATAAAGAAAAACTATTCCACGCTGGTTCTGTAAAACCTAATGCTGTATAAATACACTGTGCTCTCTTTGTCTTGAAAAGACTGTAAAAGTCAAAATAATGCTGGAAGGTAAACCGGAAGGAGCAGCTACATCTTTGAGAAGTCTGTTGACAATTAATATGACCCATGAAATATATTATGAATCTTTTCTTAAGCTTGTGGTTTAGGTATGCCTTTCTGATGTTTCACCGGCTGATAGAATTTTCCTTTTCCATTTAATCCACTCAAAAAGCTCCATGATATAGCAAATTACCATACTGGTTACAGAGAGGTCTCTGTGAAATATAAGACAGTTTCACAGGGGAAGGCAAGCACATGTTAAGGATTAGGACTACTATTTACTTCCACTGCTTCCCAAGAGTTATATCATAGCTGCCTGACTTCTGAAGGTAAAATTTCTTTGGCAAAGTAGGAAACAGACAGTTTTTCCAAACCTTTGAAAAATGATGCATATGAATTTTTACCTTTTCTTTTTCTATAAAGAAGCTGTTCTGTAACAGCCTTTATCCTCGTTATTTCTCTATGTATCTTCTTTCGTATATTTAATAATTTTATCACTGTTATCAAGACCGCAAGTCATTTTCTAATCACTGTTGGTTTTCTTTTTGTTAAGGAAGAAGATGATTACCTGTTTGACAAAGGGGAAGTGAATTTTTACGCAGAGAAGTTGACTCATGTCAGACAACTTAGTAAGCACCTTTTACTGCTTATATCAATGACTCATCTAACTTTACCTGATCACGGAGAACTTAATCGACTATCAAGAATAGCACTGGACCAAGCCCAGCTGGTTGGACACCTTCTTAGAGAGCTACCTCCAACTCCAGAATTTTCCAGAACTCCAGAATTCACAAGATTAGCTATTCAAAACGAGAGAGTATCGGTCTGCCTTAAAATATTAAATCTGCTGAAGCCTGATGATACTTGCACAAATGAAAATCTGGAAAAGTAAATTATTAGACGCTCATCCTCCGGGAGCTGGATGCGTTTTACTGGATGGGCAGGGGGGCTGAATTCTTAACGATTTTCAAGAAATAAGGGATTGCTATAATGACTCCAGTAAACCTGCAACAAACTAGCCACTTTTTTATATATGAATCTCTTGATTACTTTTTTTCTCAGATGTGCTGTGGGAGAGACTGTTCCTTTTAAATGCATTTGCTAATTTCATTCAGCTGAGCTTGGTTTATTATAGCTACTGTAGGAAGTAAGGCAGCTAAACCTAATATTTTCCATTCATCCAGGTGCAGGCCACCTGTAGTTGTGTTATGTTTTATCCCAGATTTTTACCTCCTGTATTTTAATACCAAGAAAATGTTGAAATTTTTTTTTTCTTGTGTGTGTGGGGGGGTGCGTGTCTCCTTTCAAGATGTAGAATGGTAATTATTAAATTAATATGGCATTTTTTTATTTTAAGTGTTTTTAAAAGAAAAGAAACAAACCTTGGCTTCCTTGTCTGTGACAATTTGTAGACTACGTTTTTAAATTTTAACTGCATTTTCCTCGGGGAGGAAGGCAAGGATTCTCACTTTGGTAGTAGCGTGGTTTTGCACGTGGAAACGGCATCAGCCAGACTTCCGCACGCCTCTTTTTCGCTGCAACCCCAGTAATGATAAAATTGCCCTACAATGAAGACTGCTGCGTTCAAAACTGTTCTGTTGAGAAAAAAAAAACCACACCAAAACCCCACAAACAACCAAAAAAAGAACTGAAAAAAAAAAAAAAAAACCCAAAAAGGTTTCATGTTTACTTCAAAACACCTTGCTCTGCAAGCTTTGGGGTGACGCCGCCGTCCCCGTCCCTGGGGCGAGGGGGCTGTGGGGACGGGGGGATGCACCGAGAGCCTCCCCCTATGAAACACCACAAAGGTTTGTCCTGCGTTTGCACGTGTGGTTTTTCAGGGACCTTAAACCGGTTTCCAATATGAAAATGAGGTGAGGAAAATAAGTAACTGTTTTTTACAAGGCGCCCTCACCTTCCTTGAGGCTGGGACTCCAGGTTCGGCTCCGGCGGAGCTGGGCACGGCCCACGTCGGTACTCAGCCTCCTCGGCAGAGCAGCGCGCCCGGTAAAGGACTGTGTTTTACAGCCGTAAATCTTGATGAGGGTGCCGGTAATTAGCCCTTCTCCCGCGGGCGGCGCCGGCGGCGCTCGGCGCGTTGCGGCGCGGGCCCAGCAGGTGGCGCTGCAGCACCGCCCGACGCGCGCACCCGCCGCCCCGGGCCGCCCGCCGGATCCTCCCCGCCCGGGCCCGCCTCGCCCCCCGGGCCCTGCCCCGGCCGTGTCCGGATTAATGTCGCCGCAGTCCGGTCTAGCCGTGCTGGGGGCTGTCCTAGCCGTGCCAGCCTCGCCAGGGTCTGTCCTAGCCCTGCCAGGATCCGTCCCAGCCATGCCGGGGTCTGTCCTAGCCCTGCCAGGATCCGGCCTAGCCATGCTGGGGTCTATCCTAGCCATGCCGGGGTCTGTCCCAGCCCTGCCAGGGTCTGTCCCAGCCGTGCCGGGG
>VZSF01009565.1:1225-40677 GCA_013398295.1 Chionis minor
GGCACGGGCCGGTGCGCGTCCCCCTCCCCGGTGCCGCCAACTCACGGAGGTCCCGGCACATGCCGAGTTTCGGGGGGCGCGCGTCGCTTTGGGCGTTAGGCACCTGCCACCGCCCCAGCGGGGACCGCGGCGTGGCCATTGCCAGCCCTCGGAGCGGGCGGTAGCTCTGGCGTAAGGGTGGCGGATGTCACCGCGGGGCCAAATTCCCAGCCTCGGGAGCGGCAGCCTCTCTACCTGTCCCCTGAGCCAGCGGGTCGGAAGCGGGTCAGAAGCGGGCTGGGCGCTGGGGGAATCGCTCCTCTTCCCTCTAGAAGGCAGCTAACCCCACGGCACCGCTCCGGCAGCGTCTGGAGGCCAGTGGTGTCCAGCCCGTGGTATCCAGCCCGGACCCCTTCGGACACCACGTGTCTGTGGATCGGAGTCTCCTTCCCGTCGCAGCAGCTTTCACTGAAACCGATGGTGGGAGAGCGGTTGGAAAGAGAATTTGGCCTCTCTATCAAGCAGGGGAGAAATGGGGCAGCTGAGGGGTTGGTAGGGCTGGACCATGCGGCCGGGGAGGTGTTGGGACCCCGATGCCCTTTTGTTGTTCCTGCCCTGGCTCCGTGTTTCTCCTCGGCGGTCCGGCTTCGTTGGCACGCGTCGCTCTTCCGCCTTGACTGTGTCGGTGCTTCTCTTTCCTCGCTCCTCGTCTTTGTTCCTCTCGTTCTGGTGCTGCGCCCCGTGCCGCGTCCCCCTTCTTCTCTGGTGGGGCCCTTTGCCAGAGGCGGAGATTTCGGTTCCCTTCCCCCAGTGGGAGCCCCTGGCACGCAGGTGGCTGTGGGGGACCAAGGCGCCCATCCTGGCGAGGCTCCGTTGGGTGGACACGTCCCGTGGCCGGTGGCGGAGCTGGGGGGGGGGTCTGCTGGGGCGCTCCGTGGAGAGCAAGCTGTGTGCGCCGGGCGGCCTGTGGAGCTTGGATCTCCTTGGATCTCCTCCAGCTGCGGCGGGATGGGGCAGTTGAGCCGCTCGCTCGGCATCGCCTGGGGCGGTTGGGGTGGGAGGACCCTGGAAGGATTTAACCTGGGGAGGAAAGCGAAGCTGAACCACGAGCAGATGCTCTCCAGAGCGGAGAGAGGCTCAAGCCGCTTCCTTCTCGCTTCCCTCTCTTCTGGCATCCGTGGGGTGCCTCAGTCATACGCCTCTTCTTCTTCAAAGGAAAAAGCATCCCCTGTTCGTTCCAGCCGTGATCCTGGATTCCCGGGAGCGCCAGGATTAGCGAGGATGGGAAGCCTCGCCACGCGGGCTCTTATCGTGTGCTCCCAGCCTGTGCTCTCCCCAGCCTTCAGGGGGCTGCTTTTGTTTTTAGGGCTTCGCTTGGACCCGTCTCCGAAATCCTGCCTGCCCCACCTCGTGTCCTGTGGGCACCGAGCGCCTCCCCGGCGTCCTGCCCAGCCCTCGCTCTGCGCCCCGGCGTTCCCTACGGCCGTTAGACTTCGGCTGTTGGCCTCCCCTCTTCCTTTGTAGAAGCGGAATGTTTCTCTCTTCCCCCAGAGCATCTTTTTAGAGGGTGGAAAGTTTCTTTCTTCTTCCGTCTGTCCGTCCTGTCCTCCCTTTCTGGCTGCTCTGGGGGATCCCGCTTGAGCAGGGGGTTGGACAAGGCGACCTCAAGAGGTCCCTGCCAACCTCCGCCGTTCTGGGATGCTTCCTCTCTTTTCCCTTCTCCTTCTTTCACTTTTTCTCTTTGTCTTTCTGTCTCTCTCTTTCTACCCTTCTCTCTTTTGAACTAAAAGCATCTTTTCCCTATAAAAACCAAGAGCGAGGGAAACGGGGGCTGAAGGGTATTTCTCACCCTCTGCTATTTGCTTGCTCGTATAACTTCCTTTTTAGAACTTCTCTGATCCTAATTTTTTTTTTTTTTGCGGAGCCCAGCGCGGCTGTCTGTTCCATTTGGGCGGCTAGAGCCCTTTGGCCGTGTTTATTAAAGTTATTAAAAGAGTGTTTTTAACAACCCGGTGTTTGAGGGCAAGAGGGGAAGAGGAGAAAGTTTTACCGCCCAGGAGGGAGAAGGTTCTTTCCCCCGGCGCCCGCGGGAATCGGGGTGCTCCGAAGGAGCGCGCGGCCAAGCTGAGCCTCTGTTATTTGGAAGTGAAGGTCGGTGCCGTAGATCCCTAGCTTTGCAGCACGGAGTTGGATTTGCCCTGGAATCTCGCTGTCCTGGAGAATTAATGGTTTCTGGATGCGTAGTCTGGTGGTGAACAATAGATCTGTTAGAGTTTGTTAATTTACAGGGATAAATTCATCAGTGGAACCGATTCCTCCCTACCCCGTCGCTTCTTTAAGAGGCGTCTGCTGATCCCCTGCCTGGATTTGCGTGTTCAAACCCCATTTTTCTCTTAGAGTGAAATATTTCTTCTTTTCCCAGACCGTCTTCTCCCCAAGTGGAGGTTTCACGCTGAAGGGGTTTCTTCCTGTATGCTGAAAAACCTGAAATAATTTGGGAATTCCCTTCCCTCCGCTCGGCTCCGGTTTGCGCAGGATCCGAGCCTGCCGTAAGCCACCCCGCCGCGTTTCAGAGGAATCCTTTCGCATCCGTAGAGCCCTCGCTACTTCCGAGCCTCGGACGAGGATTAACTGGTCTCTCCTTGCCGCCTTTCGGGAAGCGGGAGCTGTGATGGCCGAGGGGTGGGAAGAGGGTTGGTGGCTGTGCTGCTTCCCACCCCTGGCGCTTGGCCGGCTCCAGCGACGGCGCAGCAGGTCCCGGCTGTGGAGCAAGGCTTGGTTTGGGAAGCGAGCGCTCCCAAACCTCGGGTCCAGTTGCCCACCTCCAGTTTCCTCAGCCATCGAGAGACGGACCTTTATTTTCATAGAGAGGGCGCTTGTATTTGTTTGGGCAGGATATTTCCCTCCTTATTTCCTGGGAATGTGTTTGCCTGCTCTTCCAGAGCGGGATCGGAGACAGACGGGGACGGAGAAGCGGAAGAGCGATGTGACAAGTTTAGGGCTTTGTTCTGATGGTTGGGGAAGGGACAAGGGAAAAGCGTACGTATTCCCTGAGAGGAGAGATGGCCCGGGAGGGGCTGGGGAGAGGGAGGAAGATTCCGGGAGCGCGGCGTCTCGGTGTCTTCGAGGTGGCCTGTCCCGCGGCGGCAAGACCACGGCTGTCCCGGTTGCGAAGGTGTTTGGTGGTGCCCAGGACCATCCCACCCAGCAGAGCTCGGGCAGGGCAGCTGGGAAAACTGGGAGGCAGAGAGAGCGTGGGATGCCGGGGGGTTCTGGCAGCGGAGGTGAAGGAGCTCGGTTTGGTCTTTCCGTAGCGTCGGGAGTGTTTACCCAGAGAAATTTGTATTTTGTATCAAAGGAAAAGTAGGGAGTTGAAAGCGGCTGACCCTTGGCTGGCATCCTGCTAGAAACCTTACCTTCCTCCCTGCCCACCGCTGGCGTAAGGGAAACAGTTACGACAGAGCTCAGCTATTCGGGATCCCTCTCTCTCTCGGCTAATTTATGAGATAAGAGGTTGTTAAAGAATGTTCGTCGGGAAGGATGTGCGGAGCGGGGCTTGGGGGGCAGGGGAGGGGGCGGTTTGGCAGATGGCTGGATGGGGAATAGGGCAAGAAGCGGAGAAGGAACAGCCAGGGCTAAAAGTTTGGAGGATTTGGGGGTTGAACTGTAGTTGGGGAAAGACGGCGAAGCAGAAAGGGCCAGACTGCAGCGCAGGCACACGCGCATCCCGGGAAACGAAGCAGCACTTTACAGGTTTCCACTGTGCCCAAGTGGCTGGAGCACTGGGGACGGGGTGTTTGTCGGGCGGCCGTGTGTCTGTCCGTGCCGCCGCAGGGGTGGCCTGAGTCTCCGGGCGAGCGGGGAGACGGTTTTATCAGGGATCGGGTGTTTTATCAGCGGGGCAGTGAGCGTGTCGGTATTAGTGCATGGTATTACCCATAGGAGCGCGTGTAAATGGTGATTTTTATTGGGAATTGCGGAGCGCTTTGTGTATGTGAGTAGGGAGTGAGTCTGGGCCGTTGCCCCGTATTCCTTGGATGAAGAAATCTAAAAGGATGGGGCTGGGGCAGAGAGCTGAGCCCAGGACTCCCTGGTTCGCCCCCTGCCCACCGCGCCGGGAGGGCTGGGTCTCCAGGTGCTGCGTGTCAGCGGGAGGCTTTGGCGGAGGACGGGGACGAGCGGGGAACGGGCTTCACTGGCCAAACTTCCAGTGACGTGAAACAGCGAAGCCGTGAGCTGAAGGGAAGAGGAAGAACGGTTTCTCGTCAGAGCTGGCCACCGCCTCGTGGTGGGGCGACGCATCCCCACACCGGAAGGTGACAACTGGCTGGGGTTTGCTGACCCGTGGGGACAGGTTCCGTTCCTGCCGGGCAGGAGGTTGGAGGATGGCAAGAAAAGAGCCACAGGGAAACAAGGAGCTGCTTTGGAGTCTTCCCTGGCTCCTTTGGGGTGCGGAGGGGAGAGCGGCGGTTTCTTGAGGCTGCAGACGCTGGGAGCAGGAGGATGGGAGACCCGGAGCCTCCGGAGCAGAGGCTGTCGTGGTGCTGGCTGGCTGGCAGAAGCCACGCACGCAAACCGGGACAAAAGCAGGTGTTTTTAGGCACTTGGACTTGACATAGCAGCGCGACCACAGCGGGTCACACAGCCGGTTCCTTTGAACAATAGGAAAGAACGGCTTTTCTGGGAGCTGGGCGTCCTGCTGGCTGGTCCCGCTCTGTCTGCCCAGTGGCTGGCTGGCCCTCAGCCTCCGCGTCCCCCAAATGCGTCTTCCGGCTCCGATGCTGTGCTGGAGAGAGGCTTTCCCGCGCCCGTTCCATGTGGAACACGAGGAAGGGCAGAGGGAGAAGCCGTGGAGACCCGCGGGCTGCCTGCGGAGAGCGGGACGTGACCTGGGGTGCGCGGCACGGCGGGTGCTTTGTGCCTGGAGAACCGGCCGTGGGGAGGAGCGGGAGCGGGGAGGAGCGGGAGCGGGGAAGCGGTGGCTTTGCAGGGTGACAGTCTCTGCGGGGCCTGGTGGCGCCGCGGGGAAGGTAAGAGGCTTTGTGCGGGGCGCTTTGCCGGCCGGAGTTAGCCCGTGACAGAATGGTCCTGGGGAACCTGGTACAGCACAAACACATGACCATCCCTCCTGGTAATCCCCTCGCAGACCCAAATCCCAGCGGGTAGCGGCAGCCTCCCAGCCTCCTCCCCGGCCCTCCCACTCTTCCCTGAGGGAATAGGAAAACCAGCAGGCAGCAGCCTCGGGACCTAGAGGAGCTGAGCTAGGCAGCATAATGACAGAGGGAGGGAGCAGGGACGCGGCGGGAGCTTGACGTCCGCTCTCACCATGCTCAGGATGCGCTGGATCCGAGCAGGTAACAGCACGGACCCCCCCGAGCCTTCCACGGCTCAGCTCGCTTTCCCCTCTGCCTCTCCATCTCTCTTTCCAATGTCATTGTCTCCCGGTCCTTCCCTCTCCGCCCTCTGTTTCAAGGCTCCGCTGCCCACCCAACTTTGAGCAGCCTGGTGTGGTGGGAGGTGTCCCTGCCCAGGGCAGGGGGTTGGAACTGGATGGTCTTCAAGGCCCCTTCCCACCCAAACCATTCCATGGTGCTATGACCTGGTGTCTGCCTCTGGTCAGCCCGTACCCTCAACTGGAGGAGGTAACTCGAGGACACTGGTGAGCCCAGCTCCATCCTAGGGCTTGAGGAGAAGAGGGAAGAGAGAAAAAGCATATAGTTGTGGAATGGTTTGGGTGGAAGGGACCTTGAAGACCATCCAGTCTCACCCCCCTGCCCTGGGCAGGGACACCTCCCACCACACCAGCCTGCTCCAAGCCCCGTCCAACCTGGCCTTGAACCTCCAGGGATGGGGCAGCCACAGCTGCTCTGGGCAACCCCGGCCAGGGGCTCCCCACCCTCACAGCCAGCAATTTCTGCCCAAAAGCTCATCCAACTCTCCCGTCTTCCAGTGTAAAACCATTCCTCCTCATCCTGTGGCTCCACTCCCTGATCCCGAGTCCCTGCCCAGCTTTCCTGGAGCCCCTTTCAGACACTGGCCGGGGCTGGAAGGTCTCCCCGGAGCCTTCCCTTCTCCAGGCTGAACCCCCCCAGCTCTCCCAGCCTGTCCTCCCAGCAGAGGGGCTCCAGCCCTCCCAGCATCTCCGGGGCCTCCTGTGGCCCCGCTCCAACAGCTCCGTGTCCTTCTGCTGTCAGGACCCCCAGAGCTGGACCCGGGATTCCAGGTGGGGTCTCCCCTGAGCAGAGCAGAGGGGCAGAATCACCTTCCCTTGAGCCCGTGACCAGCAGTTTCCAGTGCTTGGATGAGGCCCAGGGAACATTCCTGGGTGCAGCGGGAAGCTGCCACCTCCATCCCAGCAGGACCGGTGTCAGGAGGTTCCCAGAGCCTTCAGCCAAAGCGCTTGTCCTCATCCCCTCCTCAGCGCAAGGCTGGTGTGGAACAGTCTGCCACTTCCAGCATTGTCTTGGGTTTGTGCTGGTGTTTCCCTGGGGTCTGCCCAGCTTCTCCAAAACGCCTTTTTCTTGGATGGGAAAGGGACGGGAGGCGTCCGGATGGAGTAAGGCCGGAGAGCTGTTGGTCGGAGGGTGGATCCCTTCAGACGTCCGATAAGGTTGGGTTGTGGTTCAGGAGGAGCGAGGTGAGCACACACCCGCGGGGCTCCCTCGGGGACGCGGGGAGGTACTTTGCCCATCTCCTGGATAATGTACCTTCCACGGGTTGGCGTCCTGGGAGCCATGCCTTGACACGGACCGGGAGGGGGGGTTTGGGAGGAGGCAGCAGGGAGAGGTGGCCGTCGGGGCAGGTTCGGAGGGAATCGTGCTTGGAGGTGTGACCCGGCTGATGGAAACGGGCAGGTTGGTGACTCAGACATCCGGCTGACCTGCCTGCTCCCCGTGCCCGGGCTGGGGTTGCGCAAGGGCTGCTGCTGCCTGCAAGGATATGGGGAAGGGATGCCAGGCAAGGAGGAGGCTTCCTGGGGTGCTGGATAGGCAGGGCTTCCCTCCGCTCCCCCACCCTTTGCTGCTGGAGCAAAGCATTCCCTAGCGCTGGCCTTCTGGGACCAGCATCATCCCGGCTGCCATGTCACTGGCTGCAATAAACCGGGAACCAAATGGCTGCTGGGCATGGTTTGCTTGGAGAGAGCTGGACGTGTCCTGGGTAAGGGCCACCCCGCCTCGGTGGCGCACCGGGAAGTGGCTGGCTGCCTCCTGACGGAGTTCAGGGGTCTTATTTTTCCTTTCTGCTTCCCCCCGTTTCTCTGCCCTGCCGTCGCTCCCTGCCCGCCGTCACTTAGCCAGGTGCAGAGCCACAAGAGGCTTTTCAAAGACAGGAGAGAGAAGATGGGGTCCTGCTGTACTTCCCCTCCTCTGCTTGGGAGCCCCACGGATTCCTCTCCTGCTGGGACAAGACCTGAGGGATCTGGAGCTGGGAGCTGCGCTAGGAGGGTGCCAGGCTGTGGCCGCCGGAGCCCTGACCCGCGGCAGCGCTGCAGGTCTCTGCCCTTCCTCTGGGCTGCCCGGACGGGGTCCCGGACCACGGCTTGGCATCCCTCCCGTCCATCCCTGCCCAGGGATTCCCCTGCCCGGGGATGGCGTTGCTCCGGCGGAGCTTGCTGGGTAACCCCCCTGCCTCTTTGCAGTGGCGCTGCTGATTGGACTTGGACTTTGCGCCCTCTGATAAGGACCCCAGTAAGCTCAATGTGCCTGGGGAATGATTAACTGGCGTGTGTGGTGCCAGAGGACGGGGGAGCAGCTGGGAGCAGAGACGCAAACAGGAACAGGCTTGTGGCGTTTGGGTCCGCGCTGGTGCTTGCCCAGGTGCCCTTCCCGCGCACCAGCTCGTGGGGTGGCAGCCCTCAGGAGACAGGACCCACAGCGTGGCCTCCTTGGTGCTCTCCTGGCAGATACCAGAACTGGGGATGGAGAGAGGGATGAGACGGTGTCGGATCAGCAGGGGAGGTGGAGAGAACAATGGAGGATACCGCTGCCGTGTAGGGAAAAGAGGCGCTCTTAGAAGTAGAGGGTGGATTGCATTGGACGCCACCCCTGGCTATCCGATGCTTCCCACTTCATGGGGGAAACTATCATGGGTGTGAAAAACGTGAGAGCAGGAACAATGACAGAAACTCAACGTGAGCCGGCACGGAGCGCTGGCACCCAGAACCGCCCCCTGTCCCCTGGGCTGCGTCCCCACAGCGGGGGCAGCAGGGCCAGGGGGGGATTGTGCCCCTCTGCTCCGCTTGGGGGAGACCCCCCCTGGAATGTTGGGTCCAGCTCCGGGGGTCCTGACAGCAGGAGGACACGGAGCTGGTGGAGCGGGGCCACAGGAGGCCCCGGAGATGCCGGGAGGGCTGGAGCCCCTCTGCTGGGAGGACAGGCTGGGAGAGCTGGGGGGGTTCAGCCTGGAGAAGGGAAGGCTCCGGGGAGACCTTCCAGCCCCTGCCAGTGTCGGAAAGGGGCTCCAGGAAAGCTGGGCAGGGACTCGGGATCAGGGCGTGGAGCCAGAGGATGAGAGGGAATGATTTTACACTGAAAAAGGGCAGATTTAGATGAGATATTGGGCAGAAATTGCTGGCTGTGAGGGTGGGGAGCCCCTGGCCGGGGTTGCCCAGAGCAGCTGTGGCTGCCCCATCCCTGGAGGTTCAAGGCCAGGTTGGACGGGGCTTGGAGCAGGCTGGTGTGGTGGGAGGTGTCCCTGCCCAGGGCAGGGGGTGGAACTGGATGACCTTAAGGTCCCTTCCCACCCAAACCATCCTATGATATACCCTCTTTCTCCTACTGACTGGCACACTTTGGCATACCCTTGCTTGTCCTCCAGACTTCCCTTCTCCCATGGCACCCTTTGTCCCGCACAGCAGGGACAGAGAGGACGTCTTCTGTCTGATTTGGTGGAGGTGGATGGTGTGGTCAGCCCAGGACCCCATGCTCCCCGCCATCTTCCAGCACACCCTGGAGCGCGTTCAAAGCGTGGTTGAGTGAAAGGTTTCCTTCCTGAGGGAAAACGTAAGGCAATACTCGGCGTCCACCACTTATCTCGCTGAACTTTGTCTGTTTTGATGCAGTTCCTCGAAATGGCGAAAGGGAGATGTGGGAGTGGGGCTGGGGAGAGCGGCCAGCCCCGGCTGCGCGACGAAGCTGCCAGATTTGTTGTGGAATGAGAGGGAACTCAGTTCTTGTGGAATGAGCTTGCGGGTTTTGCTGGCTTTTGGGATGCTGGGAAAGGAGGGCTGGTCGGAAAGGCCAAGTTTGGAGTTTCAAACAGCCTTGGTGCGCTTGGATCCAGGATTTGAGGGCAGAGTGAAGCAGGGGGAGCCGTGCTGGCAGTGCCACGCGGCTGTGGCCATAGTCCCGTGGCACGTGCGGGGCTGCGGGCAGGGGTAGGAGCCATTTCCCCTGGTGCAGCACAGCATCGCTGCTTCTCCTTCCCATCCCAGTTGCTGTGACAGACTGGTCATAGGAAATCAGTCAGCAGTCCCTGCAGTGGTCACAGTTTTCTCAGCCTCTCTGGCTTTTCCCACCTTTTCCTTTTTCCCCCCCTGGCTCTTCCCCATCCCTCATCCCTTTTGCTCTGTCAGACCTTCTTTTCTTCAGCACGTCTCGTCGTTTTTGAAGGAGCTGTACTGAATTATGCCCTGAGCAAACTGCCTCAGAAGGAAGAGCCAAAAAAGCGGAGCTGTGCCCGCAGACCAGTGCGCGGTGTCAACAGGGACCGAACAGGCTGGTGTGGGATGGGCTCAGGGGGGACAAAGGAGCTGATAGACACATGCGATGCCAACTGCCGTGGTCTAGCTTTGGTGAGATCTCTGCTTTTTTTTTTGAAAAAGACCCCATTAATTGAAGCAATTTTTCCTGGGACTGATTTATTATTTTTGTTTTATGTAGAGTCTTTGGTTATCACCCCAACATTGCGGCCGTGTATTCTCGTGGGAGAGTTGGAGTGACAAATTGATCTGGTTTTCTTACCCAAGGAGAAGAAAGATAGTAATGGGTGGGGAGGAGACAATTTGAGGGGTGTGGGACAGGATTTGTGGAACAAAGGTAGGGCTTCCAGGAGAGCTGGACTCCTAATTCCTGCACGCTCCCTGTCTGCGTGGATGGCAAGGACCACAGAGCACGGCGAAGCCACTCTTGCTCGCAGCCTTGAGAAGTGGATGCAATATAAAGACTACGCTCAACTTATCACAGAATCACAGAATCACTTGGGTTGGAAGAGACCATCAAGATCATCGAGTCCAACCATAAACCTATGCCAAACCCACCCCTAACCCATGTCCCTCAGCACCACGTCTGCCCGGCTTTTAAATACCTCCAGGGACGGCGATTCCACCACCTCCCTGGGCAGCCTGTTCCAATGCTTGAGAACCCTTTCCGTAAAGAAGGTTTTCCTAATATCCAACCTAAACCTCCCCTGGCACAACTTGAGGCCATTTCCTCTTGTCCTAACTTGATTTGGAATATGAAGATTCACTTCGCTTGTGTCTGATGCTACTTATTAATCAACAACTATCGTTTATGACTTTTAATCCCGTGTGCTGATTGCAGCCGACGGCTTAGAAATCTAAACAGGAAACCAAACAACTTATCAGCCTGCTGGATCTGGGCTTATCTCCTCTGTTATGACAAGCGATGGTTATGGACATTGATTCAATAAAGCACTAAAAAGTGCGCTTTGACTTTATTGGAAACGAAACACCTGCTTAAGTAAAGGAAAAGCTTAAAAACTGTGCATTATGAGGGCCATCAAGCCATTTCATAGTTGGCTGCTTGCTGATAACATAATCAATGCTCAGCTCAGTATAAGAACAGGAACGGTCTTTTCCCAGGTGAGGTCCCATCCAAACCAAAATCTGAGGTCAATGAGAAGTTCTGGGTAGGGGGGAGCGGGAGGACTGCCGTCCTTCTCCCCTCACTCCTGGCTATTTTAATTCAGCCTTTGGAAAAGGGCACCGGAATGGAGAGGTGGATGGTGGTGAGTTTTCACGTGCAGCACAGCAGAATGTGTAGTGAAGGGAAGAAAGGTAATAACTGATGTTTCAGACCTCATCTCCTTGGTGTTGAGGGGCTGAAGGGACACAAGAAACGTCCGTGTGGGGACCTGCAGACCGGGGACAGGCTTCCCAGCCCAGAATGGGAAGTTTGGGCGCTGGAGGTTGTGCTGGTGTGCAGGGGCTTGGGAAGAGGAACCAGTCAAAAGTCAACCCAGTCCAACAGGATGGTCCTGTGGAACATCAGGGTAGGGACCTTTCCTACTCCTCTGCTTTTAAACACAGGTCCTGTGGCTCTGTTACACGCTGGAGGCATCTGTGGATGCAGTAGATCACGGGTGGTCACTGGGAGAGATTTTTAGCGTGGATTTTCAGCGCAGCTTTCTTAATTTAGTCAGGGCACAAATTTGTAGATGATCATGACATTGGGCCACGTTTGCCTTTGAGAGATGAGAATGGTACCGGTGAGGGTGAGCTGCCATGTGTCGTACGGTTGGTCCCAGCCACCGCAAATGTTTGCCACCACTGGTGCAGAGCAAAGCCTTGGCAGGAGGACACAACGCGTAGGCTGGAATGCTTTCAGCTGGCTCTCCGAAGGAAAGAAGGGATGGGGTTTGCTGGGCTTTTTTGTTTAAACCCTCTTCTCCGCAGTTTTGGAAACGGGACCGCACTGAGAGTGAGCTTGGAGAGCCAGATAGTAGGGATGGGGTGGAGAAAGTCGGTCTGATGCGTCTTTGTTTTGTGTTTCAAGACGCGAGTTGCTCAGCCAGTGGACGATCGATGCGAGCGAGGGAAAAGGGGACGTGAGATTCAGGAGTGCGGGTGGCTCCCTGGGGACAGCCCCTGCCTGAAGGAGGCTTGTGGAGGTCTCTGGTTTTGCGGAGAGAAACCCCAAGTTTAGTAGCCGTTGTTTCTTCTTTCATCGGCCTCTTGTTGAACTGGGTCAGGGTGGTGGTTGTTGGCTTAAGGCTTTTGTCAGTGCAGGAGCACAACGTTAAATCTTTTTTTTTTTTTTTTTTTTTTTCTTTTTTACAANTGTTTCACAAACTTTATAGCCCTCAATAAACCCCGAGGCTTTGTGTTGCAGCAGGGTGAGTGAGCTCCCAACCTCTTTGGGCTGGCGGTGGGAGACAGGCCAAGTCTTTATGGTCCAGGTGACATGTGGAAGAGCAGAGGGAAGATCCTCCCCGCTCACGGAGGTGGCTAAGGACCACCTGGGATAAAGTGACCTCTCCTCTCTGTTCTTATCCCTGTCTGCTCCTCTTTTCGTGCTTGCTAATCTCATAAGGCCCAGGAAGTCCCTCAATAAATTTACCTGCTGATTTTCCCTACTTCGGCAGTATCATTTCTTAGAATAATGATGCTTAACTGAGTTTTAGGTTAGAAAGAACCACCAGATCTTCTAGCCTGGCCCACTTAACAGCTTTGAGCAATGCAACCGCCAGCTGAAACTGCGGGGGAATGACAGGTTTGATGGGTTTTTTTACTGCCACGCAGAATTTACCTAGGAGATAAATTAACATCCTGGCTTTGCCAGGAGAACTGTGGGGCTTCTCATCATAGAATCATAGAATCACTTGGGTTGGAAGAGACCTTCAAGATCATCGCATCATGTGTGGTTGTAGGTTTCTGCTGAGAAAGCTTGGGTCTGCCTCCCTGAGCTTCTTGAGACCCTGTCTGCTGCCTTTGTGTTGCGTTAGATTCTGAACACTGTGGGCTCTACAACTAGGAGGGGCCTCCAAGATGTCTGAGAGGTAGAATTGCTCCTAGAGCATCACTTGGAGAGCAATTTTTTATGCTTTCAGAAGATGGTGACCGGTAACATTAATATTTATTGCAGTCAGAGATGAGGGCCTTGGGCTTTGGAGAAGCAGGTGGTCCTTGACCTGCATGTTTTACCTCCCTGCTAGGGGCAACATCTTACTTCGTGGCTGACGTTGTCAAATCTTGCACTCCAGGTGCCATATCCTCCTCGGAAGACTGCAGCTCCCCCCAGGAGGCTGCTGTCTCCAACGTGCGGTCACACACGTAGGGCTTCAGCCCCTGCTCAGCCTCCTGGTAATAGACAGACCCGACAGGGACTTTTGTAAATCTTCTTGTGCATCGCTACCAGCGGGATTTCCACCATTTCCAAAGCGTCTCCAGTATTCCCATGCCCTCTTGCAGGCAAACGGAGGTGGACCACAGATTCCAGCAGCGGTACGGAGTAAAGCCAGGACCGTTTCTCCGTCTTCTGCTGGATGGTCCCTGTCTGCATGGAGAACTCTGCGGTCACTGTTGAGGTGTGCTGTTACAGAGGCACCTCATAACGAGGGTATTTAACGATCTAAAGATGCTGCCATCAGATGGTACCACAAGCACTGAGGGAGAAGATGAAAAGTGGATTTTGCAGGAAGGCCAGGCTTTCTGCTCCGTTTCCGATGAAGTCAGCCGAACTGCTGGGGTTCAGCCCAGCTGGAGCTGTGGCCCTCGTTTTTGGGGAAGGCAAAAGACACATCCGAGATAAAAATAGTTCCAAAGAGAGCTATTCAAAGGGAGAGAGGCAGCCCCCCGGCTCCACCAGATGCTGGGGTGGCAATGGGAAGCAATAGCTGGGGACAGTCGCAGGCTGGGGACAGTCGCAGGAGACAGATAATGGCAGGGTGATGGATGTCAGGACTGGAGAAGTTGGCTGATGGACCAGAGGAGTTGGCCGATGAACCGGGCAGTTGGATGATGCATTGGAGGAGTTCGCTGATGGACCAGGCAGTTGGATGATGCACCGGAGGAGTTCGTTGATGGACCAGGCAGTTGGATGATGCACCGGAGGAGTTCATTGATGGACCGAGCAGTTGGATGATGGAGCGGAGGAGTTTGCTGATGGACCGGGCAGTTGGATGATGGAGCGGAGGAGTTCGTTGATGGACCGAGCAGTTGGATGATGGAGTGGAGGAGTTCGCTGATGGACCGAGCAGTTGGATGATGGAGCGGAGGAGTTCACTGATGGATCGGGCAGTTGGCTGATGGAGTGGAGGAGCTGGCCAATGGAGCAGAGGAATCAGATGATGGACCAGAGGAGTTGGCTGATGGACCAGGCAGTTGGCCTGTGGGCAGTTGTGGTTAGAAGAGAAGGAATGGCCCAGCTATGAAATCCTTGTGCTCTTCAGCAGAGGGGGCACCGGCGGTGAGTGGGGGATAAGAAAGGGAGCATTCCGGTCGGGCTCTGAGGAGGGCAGCCAGGCTTGGAGGAGTGCGGAGCTGCAGCATCAACTCCCTAGTGGAAGTGATGAAAGCCCAGATGCGAGGAGCGAGCTGGGAATGAATGACCTTATGCTGGCCTGGACAGAAGGCTCTAAGAGGTCTTTTAATCTATTGATCTAATGACTCATAAAATTTGTGTGATTTCCTTGCCTTCCCACTCTTCCCTCGTAACTTGGCTCTTTGTGACGGTTCTGGCTGGCAGCGAGACAGGCTTGTTCGCTCGGGACCTACGCGCTGCTGTCCCCAGCAGGTGCTTTAGCACAGCAGGAGCGTGTGATCCCGACTCCGGTGGAAGGAGCTGGGAGAGCGGTGCCGGGAGGCAGCAGCAGTTACTGCCTGTTGTCCTCTGCGCTGCAGGGAGGCAGAGGGAGCAGAGGAGGGATGGCTCCCCGCCGGGGCCAGGTGCCGGGAGAGGGTTCTCCATTCCGTTCACGGCTCCCTGACCTTCCTCGCGCGTCTCTTCTGCGCTCAGTCCTTTCCGAGATGGTCCTGCCCGTCGTCGTCCATCCCTCGTGCTTCCGTGCCCGCCGCGCAGGCCTGAGGTTTGTCTCGCTTCGGGCACATCTCACCCTTATTTCAGTCCTGGTGTTTGCCTCCGTGTGTCCGGCGCCTGGAGACGACCCGTTCGGCGCATCAAGAGCCCGAGGAGGTGTTCCGCCTGCGGGAATGCGTGCGGTCGGTGCATCCCACCACCCGGAGCCTGGGCTGAGCCCCTCGTCCTCTCTTCCCTCCCCACCCAGCGCGCCCCAGCAGCGTGCCAGGCACCGTCCCTCTTGGGTTGTACCGCTCCGGCCAGCGCACCGCTTTGAAGCGGGACACCCGGAGCAGACCGAGAACTTGGCAGGGTGGGATGGGATCCAAGCAGCACGTTCCGTATCTGATTTGTTGTATTGTCTGCTGGCTGTTTGCTAAATCCCTGGGGCGGGAACCACGTTCCGGTGCGGGAGACAGCTCACGGTTAGTCAGGAAGCGCAAACAACGATTTTATTTTATTTATTTTTATAAAAAAAGAGAAAGCTTAGTTTCAATCTGAAAGCCGAAGTGGAAATAGCCAGCATGGCAGTAATCTCTAGGGGACTCTTTTTTAGGTGATTATTTTAATTGCATCATTACTTGTTATTTATTGTGGCTAGAGAAGCTTAGCTCAGCTCAGGAAAAGGCAAAGCATGAAGGTGACAGAGCTAGTCCACCAACATCTTGTTGAAAAGTAGCTTTCTGGGAGCAGAGGGCTCTTTATTCTGGTAGTTAAGGGTAGGGAGATGCGTCGTGGAAACTGAGATGAGGAGCTAAAGGGTGGCAATGGATTAGTGTGGCCCCTTCCTCATGAGATGGATTTTCAGGTGATTAAGGCTAATTCAGAATCGCATCTGTCCAAAGGATGTGTCCTCTGCAGCGAGGAGCTCTGGGTCTGGTTGTCCTCTACAGCGAGGAGCTCTGGGTTTGGTTGTCCTCTACAGCGAGGAGCTCTGGGTTTGGTGGGTAAAGTTCTGTGGTCTGTGTCGTTCAGGGATGTAACGGTCGGTGTTGTCTTGAGATGGATAAAATCGGAGAGAAATAGTGTCCGCTGCGCCCTTTGGTCCACCCCTCTCTCAGGAGCACAAGGAGGGCAAGAACTCCCAAGCCAGGGCACGTCCGCTTGTGAATCAGCCCTTAAGAGCCGCCAAAGCCAGAGCAGGAGGGTCCATTTACGCCACGGCACGTTTACGCCGCGTTTACATCCGGCACCGGCTGCGGGAGCCCCTGCAAACACACCGCTCGCGCTGCCGAGTGAGACGTGGATGCAGGATGTGTTGAATCTCCTCCCTGGGGAGAGAAACCACCGCCCTGTCCCTGTGTGCCTGGCTCATCTGCTTCTCTTGGTCACGGTGCTCCGCTCTTAGATCCCGGGAAGCAGCCTCGGGTCTTGGGAGGTTTGTGCCCTGTGGGCAGCAGAGGTAGGTGAGGACTTACAGCAGCCATGGTAGAGGAGACCTGTCCTGGTTTGAGTGACACAGGATTCATTTCTCTTCTAATGCCTGGGAAAGCTGCACTTTTAGAAGACTCTGGTGTCTGAATTGCTGAAAATATTTAAAGTACAGCCAGCCATGGTGTGGGGGTTTCAAGGTCTCAGTGTTTTCCGGCTCTCCAGGTGCAGGGATGAGGAGGAGCGAGACCCAGGCACTTGCCCCAAGCTGCCAGCAGGGTTATTTCACACCATGAATGTCACATTTAACATAAATTAGACAGTTTGCCGAGAAGGGTCCTCTCTCCCATGGTGGCGGCGATCCAGAGAACTCCTTGCCCCGGTGCCGGGGCCCTGAGCCCTTCCCATCCTCCCGAAGTCGCAGCGCTCCCAGTGTCCCACATCGGCTGTCACTGCTGGGAGCGCACGGCTTCCCACGGATAGAATGGGCTGAGTATAATCCTTGTGTATTCTGTGTTGGTGTTGGGATCACTATTGGTTCTTTAGTGCGATTAATGTTAATTATCTAGCCTTACTTCGTTAAATCTGTTTATATTTCAACCCTCAGGTTTCCTTGTTTTTTCCCCCCCTTCCCGGGTGGGGAAAGGTCATCGGGCGAGAGGATTATTGTCTAAAGAACAATAAATTGTTGTGGGTTCCTCAAACCACGACAAAACCCAACCACGTAAGAAGCTCTTGGTGCCCTTTGCCATTTTCCTGGGACTCGGCTCTGGAGCAAGCACTCTATGGTTGGGCGTCCCAGCCGTGTGAGAAGAAGGAAAAGCCCGATGACCTGACACTCCTGCTGGTGAAAGATCGGTGCTGGTTGCACAAAAATAGTGATGGCCCTCCCCGAGCCCTGGCAAAGGTCCCATCTAGATAAATCGCTCTGCTTTCTTACACTCGCTCTCCTCTGGAGGCTGTCCAGACCGGGCAGGAGAGACCTTGTTGCCTCCCAGTTAGAAGGGAGGAACGAAACGCCCGATCTGGACGTGGTGTTCCCAGCGATGCTTGGCTGCCCGTAGGTTCGTATTCTGTTGCTGTTTGATTATTAATCTTCCTGCCTGAGGATTGTTTTGTGCTGGGGGGTTTCCAGGAGAGGCAGCGCGGCTCCAAGCCCCGAGTCTTCCCTGCGGGTGATGCGCGCCTCTGCAGAATTGGGCTGGAAGTGGTCTCCGGAGCGGCTCCTGGATCGCCGAGCTTCCTAAGAACCTGGAAAAGGAGCCACAAGCCCTGTAGCGAGGTCAGTGTCCGGGGACTGTGTCCCTGGGCTCTCTCCCTGGCCGTAGCAGAGCAGCAGTGACATTGCTCAGCCATCTGCCATCAGCCTTGTCAAGTCCCTGTGCCTCTCCCGGTCGCCGCCGAGCATGGCGAAGCTCCGGGCAGCTGGGTCTGCTTCATGCCGCTACGTTGCTGGTCATAAATATTATCATTTTTTTCTCGCATTGCTGATACGCCCCAGTAATAATTCGCACGGAAGAAAGTTTTTGCTGATAGGGAAAGGAGCTGTGCTGGACCTTCACTGCCATGACGGTGACAGCGCACGCACATGGCTGTTACCCTAGAGAAAAAGGTCACGCCTGTCCCCCAAAACTTGCAATCTAGGTAAAGTTAGCGGGCTGCAGAGAGGAGCACGCAAATTTTGGGTTTTGTCTCCTTTTTTTACCGTCCAGTCCTTTAACTACAGCCTTTAAAGCTTGGCGGAGCGAGGTGGCCAGTGTGCCATAATCCGGCTCCGGGCAGGGCTGGAGAACCTGGGCGCGTGGTGCTGCTCCGCCTCGGGTCCGGCGAGCCCACCGGCATGGAGGAGCCTCGGCAGAAGGGATGCGGAGGCTGTGCCGAAAAGCTTTTCCCCACTCCCATCTTCCTCCTGGGCAGGGGGATGGAGGTGCGAAGGTGGCAGAGCCGGCCTCGTGCAGTGGTCCCTAGCTTGGGAGACGCCAGATGAAGTGGTCTCCTCTGGTGCTGTTGTCCCCCCTTCCAGCCTTCCAACACCCTCTGTCCCGAGAGGGAGATAAAGGCGTTGTCTTCGGCCTCTGCGGGACTCCAAACAAACAGGGCAATGTGCCCCCCTGGGCAGGCACCTTGGACCCCGCCAAATGGCGACGCTTGTGTGGCTGCTGCTGTTCCTGCCATCTTAGGGCATGAATGGACAAGCAGGGCATTGACGGCTGCGGGGACACACACAAACGCTCCACTGTGTCCCCTCTCACACCTTCCCCTCCTCCTCCTCGGCCCCCATGCCCGGGGGACAATGGCTCTATCCATGCCAAGGTTCACAGCTGGCAAGGGCGGAGGAGAAGCCAGGACAAGGGTGGAGAGCCGGAAGGAGAATGGACTCGGGAGGGTCCAGAGGGATAATGGCTCGGAGAGGGATGGGACAACAGGAGATGGAGGAATTTGAGAGGGGCTGGAAGAGGAGAAGGTGCGGTAGGAAGGAGGGAGTAGAAAGAGGAGGGCTCAGGAAGGTTTGGGAGGGAGGATGGGGCTCGGTCATCTCTCCTGCGTGGAGCTGCCTGACTTTTCCTGCAGGGCTCCCTGAGGGACGTGCCCAGAGAATGATAGAACCATGGTTTGGGTTGGAAGGGACCTTAAAGCTCATCTTGTCCCAAGGAGCTTTTGTCAGATGTTTTCTTCTGTGAGTCCAGCTGCAGGCTGGCCGTGGTTTGGTGGTACCTCGTAGCAGTGCGGTTCGTTACTCTGAGTGTTTTGATGCTAACCTTGGTTCGCTCTTCAGCCAGGTTGTTGCTCCAGGGTCTTTCCTGGCCACTGGAGACCCTGTTAATGCTTTTTACTCACTTTGGTGAATCTGGGGTCTTGGCTGAATCCCACCAGTCCCGCATCGCCAGTCCTTCTGATGCACTACTTTCCCTGCATCCCGCCTGAGCTGCCAAGGGATAGTTTCTCCTCTCTGCAGCCAGGGATTGCAGTGGGGCTGGATGTGGGAGCAGGGATGCTGTCTGGGAGCTCACCGAGGGCAAAAGATCCAGGGAAGAGGGGGTTGGATACGGTCAGGCTGGGTATGGCCTTGGCCACTCCACGGAGGAGGTGTTGGGTCTACGTTCAAATCTCCTCTCGGTTGCTCTGTTCATTAGTTCCTTTCAAATACACAACACCCTAATTAGGTTCCCTGGAGCCCACAGGTTCTGGGTAATGCCCAAATTCTCATGAGCCCCCATCTCCTTAGCCCCAAGCTCGGTGTTCTCCCCAGGACCTTGCCCCGTGGACTCCCAGGCCTGAGCCTTGGCCGTGTTTCTGGTGTGAGACCTTAGATCTTGGGTTTTCTACTCCGGCGCGAATGGGGGATGCACGAGCTGGCCCATTGCTTTGGAGGGGCAGGGCTGTCCTCAGTGATGGGCTGGCAAGGGGATGTCCCCGGGATGGGTGACAGGGTGGTGGCTGTACCTCTGTGTTGAGTGGGACAGTCCTACCTTTTGTGACGGGAAAGGGGACGTGCTGTGTTTGCATGTGTGCGGCAGAAGGGTGTCCTAATGCGACTGAAACCGCTTGGTGATGGTGTTTATGAGCACGCGTAACCAGCCGGTGTAGCTCAGCGTAGCTCCATCACCGTCGGATCAAGTGAAGGTCCCTGAAGTCAAGCTGTTGCATGACTGGAGACCGCGTTAACATTTCCCCCGCTGGCAGGCTGTCCTGGAGGAGCTGAAGGAAGGTGGTAGAAGGGTTGGCGTGAGGAGGGGCTCACCCCGTGGAGGAACCATGCTGTGGCTCAGGGAGGGGGTCCGGGGGCCCCTTTCAGTGCCTGGGACAGCCGGGGCATCGCTCTGGGGTGGTCCCGAAAGCGCTTTGGGGGAGATGGAGGAGTGGTCTGGTTTGGCGTCCCACTCGGGTTACAGGAGCCCCTTTTGCTGGGAGTGACTGGTTATCGTTACAGTCAGGTAATAAAGAGCATTAATTAAGGAGGAATGCTGGGCCAGTGTCTGGGGGGAGGCAGGGACTGCAGGGTTGCCGTCTCTCCTGCCGGAGGGGATTTTTCCCTCTGGGCAGCCCGGGGTTGGGCGCATGGAGCGATGGGGACATCGACCCTCTGTCCCTTGCGCAAGGAGCTGCGTCCCCGTGGCTGGCTGTGCCCAGCTGGCCAGGATTTTGCAGGGGTGGGATTTTGTGGTGGCATTCCCGGCAGGGCAGGCATGGGAAGGATGCCGTGCGCAACCGGAGCGAAGCAGGGCTGCCGCGTTGGATGCTCTTTGGGCTTCGCCCTCGCGTGGCAGAGCCAGCCGGGCTCCTGCTGATGGAGAAGCAGGGCTGAAGCTGAGGTTTGAAGCCCCGCAGCTCCCTGGGCTTAGGCGGTGTTTGGTTAGCCAGCCACGGCACGGATTCCTCCTGCTCGCGGCCAGGCCGGCAGCCAATCCGCCAGGATGGAAGGATAAACAGGGGAGGAAGCAGAAGGGCGTGCTGAGCGGCTCGAGGCCCCGGGAATGTGCCGATGCGGCAGCCCAGCGGCCGCCGATTGCACAACCCCTCGCGCACGGCCACGGGAACGTGCTCGGCGCCGCGGCGGGGCTCTGCGTGGCACCGCGGCGTGGTGTGCCGCTGCTGAGCTTCCCGGGCAATGCCGTGGCCTACCAGGCAAGGGCGGGCGGCCCTTCGCGCCCGGCATGGCGTTGTTGCGCTCAGCCGTGCGTCCCGCCAACGCTCGGCACCCAGCGCGTGCCGGAGAGCCGCTGGGAGAGGGAACGCTGCGCCTTGCCGGGTGGGACCATCAGGCAGGAGCTCCTGGAGTCTCCTGGTCCTGTGCCACCCTGCGCCCGCTGGGTGTTTTGCCGTTGCCTCCGTGTCCGGCGGCGGTTCGGTCACCAGGGTGTCCCGTGCCTCAGTTTCCCCGGGAGCACCCTGCCCTAACGCGCTTCGTGTAGGGAGGGCGCCGAGCGCAGGGTCCTTGGGCAGGTGCTTTGGTGGTGGCGGTGACCAGCCAAAGGACCGTCCCAAAAGCCATGGGCTCTCCAGCTGCCTGTGCTCTACCACCAGCACCATGTCTACAAGCCTCCTCTCTCCGCTGTGCTGTGTCTGACGGCTCCCCGACGCGCTCAGGACGCGAGCGAGCCGCCTGCCCTTTGCACCAGGTTTCAGGTGAAGGTTTGCCCGCGGCGGGGTAACAGACCTGGCCCAGGCTGCAGGTCAAGGACTTCAAAGCCAAGGGCTGGCGCCGCTATCTCCCACAGGCTGCTCCCTCTCCTGGCTGCGCCCAGGGCGTCCCTCCGTCGGAAGGCAGCGCCGCAGCGTTCCTCCAGATGCTTGTCCCCATCCCGGTCGTGCGGAGGAGGGGGAGGTGGCCGCGGTGGCGCTGGAGGGCTCTGTGTCCTGTCTGAAGTGAAGCGGGGCAGCCGGTGCCGTCTGCCGCGCTTCAGGCAAGTGTTTTGGAGAAGCAGACGGACTTTCAGAGCCACCGGTGGTGGAGGCCATCGGCTTGTACCCATCCGTTTTGGGACCTGGGCAGGGCTGAGAGGGCAGGGAAGGGAAACGTGCCCCTCTCCAGGCTTTCCAGGGTCTCCAGCTTTTAGTTCATCCCAACCGCAGCCCTCTTCTCGCCGCCTTCCGCAGCACTGGGGTCGCAGCACGGTGCTTCGTTTGTCATTCAAGCCTGCAAACCCCCAGCAGGTCCCTCAAACCCAGAACCAAAATCGACCCTCCGGTACGTGGCTTCGGTGCCCCCCGGGGAGGGTCTGGGCTTGGCACAGCCTCTCCTCTTCCTCCTGGTCACTGGTGCCCCCCGCCCCCCCCCTTTCCACCCTTCGCTGATGTTCCCCAGCCCGTGAAAATGGTTGACCTCCTTGTCATCTCCAGGTTCCCACATCTGGTTCTCGTTAGCAGATCCCAGGATGAAGTTCTTCAGCTCTCTCCCTTCCTCCCACCCGCAGGTGACCCAGGCAGGATTATGGGTGATTAGAAGACAGGCAACAGAGCAAGAGTAGTTGGGGGAGGGACTGTTATAAATAGAAATACCATAAACTTATCAGCCTATCACTTGAGGTAAATTCTGCTTTTAATCTCTCAGACCTGTAAATATGACGACTCGCGGGGGCCAGACAGCCTTAACCCCTTCGGAGCCCCCTGGCCCATCTCTGGTGGGCAGCGGGATGCGGCGGAGCAGAGGGGCAAGTTCTTGAGGCGAGAGGATGTCACCAGGAGGGACGAGCCGGCAGTCCCGCGCCGTCGGACCAAGGGCAGGGAAGAGACGGCGGCGCGGGAAGCACCTCCGTTTGGATGTCAGTCGTGTTTGGAGGTTTGGGGAAGGCAGAGAAAACCAGTCCAAACATTGGGATTCCTGACATTCTCACACGTACGGGGGCCTCCGCTCGCCCAGCTCTGCTCACGAGGAGGGTGCTGCGGGTTTAACATCTTCTTGTTCTTCAGGCAAAGTTTACTTTTTGGGGATCTCCTCAACCCTTTGGTGAGGGAGGGGCGAGAAAGCGGAGCAGACGGAGGGGTGACATGGTGCGAGAGCGGGGTGGCAATGCGGGAGGCCAAGAGGAGGGCAGGATATGGGGACATGGCAGGTTTGGGAGCTTCTCTGCGGCGGCACCGGCCGAAGGAGTTGTGAAATGGAAGGTTGCCCTGGAAGAGTTTGCCCTGAGGAGTCTCCATGTCTGTACAAGGGCGGTCGGCGTGTTGGAAGTGGCTGGATCTCTTGGTCCTGGGGTGTTCGTTGTGTGCGGAGCGCGCTCGTCGGCTGGTTTGCGAGACGGCGTTCCCGGGTGCCTGCAGCACCTCTCCCGGCTGGCTGCGCTGGGCTGGAAGGCAGAATTCATCCTGCTGAGCTTTGGGGACACCAGAGGGGTGACGAGCTCTGGGAGCGGGCACCGGTGCAGCGGCAGGGCCGCAGGCGGGGGATGCTCTGTGGGGACTGGGAATTGCTGCCGTTCTTCCCGCAGTGAGAAGGCGGACGCCGGCAGCGCGGGAGAGCTCAGAGCTTCCCGGTGCTCCATCGTCTCTCTCGTGCTGGGATGAGGAGATGTGGGAGTCCCTCTCCTGCAGAGCCATGTGGGTGTTGAGCTTCCCGGGGTCCCTCCTCCATGGCTTCCTGCTCCCTCCTAATCCCCACTTTGGAGGGGGAGGGAGCGTTGTTCCCGTCGTTAGGAGCTCGTGACTCAATGGAGAAGTATTAGCTTTTAATTAATCACCTAAGCTGGCTTTTGGTAAGAGCCCGGCCTGTGTGGAAGCTACGGGCGGTGGGACATTCCTTGTGCAGGTTTGCCAGCAAGACCCTCTGCCCCGACATCCCTGTGCCACCCTAGCTGGCACGAGTGCCTCTGTCCCCAAGCACAGGAAAGTCCTTTATTTTCACTGGGCAGCCCCTTCCCGTGGCACATGCGCAGCCGGACCCCAGCGGGGCCGTTATCGGGTCCCAGCTCCTGACGCACCTCTCGCGTCACCGCGCTTATCTCAGCCTTCGCCCGGGTCTCAGCTGAGGGCTCCTGAAGGTGACTTTTAAGACAAGGTAGCAAAGAAGTAGGAAAGCCCAGCACACCGCTGTCTACTGAGGGCCTCCCATCCTTCCTGGGTAGGTCCTCAGCTCCTCTTCTACCGTGGAGAAGCTCCTGGAGTGTTTGGAGGCGTGAGGGAAACCCACTGAGGTCAGACTTTCCTTGGACAGGCTCGGTAGCTTGTGGAAAGGCCTTTTGCCTTTGGTCAAGTGCCTTTTGCCTTTTTTTTTTGCTTCTTTGAGCCTCGGTCCCAACCCTGGAACTTGGGATGAAGATGAGTTTTCCTGGATGTTTTCCAAGGGCGGCCTGTGATTTATAGCGTGGTGTCTTTGGCCAGGAGCGAGGCAGTGGAGATGGGGGAGTGCTCACCCGCGGCAGCAGGGCTTCACCCGATGCGAAGGGGTCACAGTGCCAGGGGCAGGCTATGGCAGAGGTCCTCGGGGACGAGCAAGGGACACAAGCCCTCACGGTGCTGGCCATAGGTGAGCTCTTCCAGTCATAGAATCATAGAATCGTTTTGGTTGGAAGAGACCTTTAAGATCGTTGAGTCCAACCATCAACCCAACACTGCCTAACCCACCCCTACCCCATGTCCCTCAGCACCACGTCTGCCCGGCTGGGAAATACCTCCAGGGATGGCAACTCCACCACTGCCCTGGACAGCCTCTTCCAATGTTTGACAAGCCTTTCTGTGAAGGAATTTTCCTTAATATCCCATCTAAACCTCCCCTGGTGCAACTTGAGACCATTTCCTTTTGTCCCATCACTTGTTCCTTGGGAGAAGAGACCAACCCCCCTGGCTACACCCTCCTCTCAGGCAGTTGCAGACGGTCTCCCCTCAGCCTCCTCTTCTCCAGTCTGAACATCCTCAGTTCCCTCAGCTGCTCCTCAGGAGACTTGCGCTCCAGATTCCTCACCAGCTCCATTGCCCTTCTTGCACACGCTCCAGCACTTCCATGTCTGTCCTGTAGTGTCAACCGTAACTCCAAGCAGGACAACGGCATGGTTGCTACCATGTCGCTGCAACTTCAGGAGCGGCCGTGGCTGCCACAAAGGACTACCCCTGTGGTGACCTAGGGTCTGCAACGGTACCTAAGCGAGGTGCTGGCACATCTCAAGACCTCATAGGCTCTGCCTGCCTCATGCTTGTCTCGCCACGACGCCAGCCCGGCAGCAGCATTGCGTGTCCCTGCTCCAGGCACATCCTTCCATAGCAAGAGTTCCCATGGGAGAGCATCACCACCTCCCTGGAGTCCCCAGGCTCTGCCGCCGAGGCGGATGGTGCACAAAGGGTTAGGTGTCTCGCAAGCGAGCGGCTACCCAGGTTTTTTTCCCTCTCTAGCCAGGGTTACTAAGGGAGAGATCCCTCCGTCCGTGTGCGCGCACACACCCTGTCCGTTTGGCAGAATTCCTAGCTGGATTTATTTCTGCCGATTTGCTTGTCTTGGTATGAAAGGGATTTGCAGAGGGGCGAGCTGCAATTGGCCGGGGTTGGGCTGAAAACCCCCCGTTCTGGGGTTTGCGGTTCAGCGGGTGACCTTTCCCCAGCGCATGGTCTGCGGGGAGGTGGTGGAGGGGGAAGGAGAGGGGTCAGGGTCTTCTCCTGGCCAAGGGACGTCGATGTGGAGCCGCGGGGTCTTTCAGGAAGGGCCGTCTTCGTTATCTGCGGTTGGGGGAGCTGCGCCTTCTCTTCCTCTTTCTTGGCAGCGTCTTTGGCACCGAGGGCTGGCAGCGACTCCAGAGGGCTACAGACTCCCACTTCAGAGAGACAGATAAAGAAAGCACTTTCTGTCAACAAAACCCAGCCCAGCTTCCCCAGAACAGGAGAGAGGAGGAGGAGGAGAAAGGAGAGGGAAGTCCACCACTCGCCCATGGAGGAGAGGAGAGGGAGGAGGGCTCCTGCGGGGTCGGGAGCTCATCCCGAGCTGTCATGGCAGCGGCGGAGAAATTCCAGCGCGCTCTGCAAAGAGGAGGAAAGGGTCCAAAGGGAAGGAAACCGGCTTTCCCACAGCACCCCCGTGAGCCCGCGCTTACCGCCCTTGCCTCTGCAGGGATCGCTCTTCTCCTGCGGGGAGCCCCTTCCATCGGCGCCGGCGAGGCCGGTGGCATCCTGCAGCTTCGCTGGCAAAGCTCTTGCAGGCCACGTCAGCACCAAGTTGTTGTTGATGGTGGTGGTTGGGCAAGACCTGGCGTTCGTGTTCTGTGGAGCCATCAGTCCTGCATAGCTCAGGCCTGACCCCGCCGTCTCCCTTCTCCCACGTGTCCTGAGCCCGGCCCCGGGAAGCCCCTGTGTCCCACAGCCGGAGCGTGGCTTGCAAACCCCAGTTGGACAAACCCCACCTGTATGTCCAGCTTCCCAGGTAGTGCCACCACCTTGGCTTGTCCCACGTGCCCCGTCTCTGCCTGCTTTTACGTTGGGTATGGATAGATGGTGGTCCTCGAGCCGAAGGATCTGCTGATCTTCTCAGTTTCTTGACGCGGCAAAGGTCTGGTGGTGTTTCTGATCTGCGAAGCAAGGGGCTTTCGTGTCCTTCTCAGGGCTCATGCTTCCATCTCCTCTCCCCTTGCAGGCCACGACATTAATGGAGCTCTGGAACCATCTAACATCGACACTAGCATCCTGGAAGAGTACATCAGCAAGGAGGACTCGCCAGATATGTAAGTGCTTCCCTCACTCCGCAGCAGGAATGGCGTTCGCTCTTGTTTTCTGTGGATGGATGTTGAGCAATTTCCAGCCCTGCAATTCGAGGAATCATTTAGAAATCACTGCGCGCCCTGGCTGCGCCTCCATCCCTCCTAGAGTCCTCCTTCGTTGCTCTTTGCTCCTTCACTCGTTTCCAGTTCTTCCTCCTGTCCCTTCCTGGCTTCTTGCCTTCGAATTTCCCCACTCTCTTCTGTCCCCTCTCAGTCATCAAAACTTGCCCTTCGCTTGAGCAAGGGGAAAGCAAGCGCTAGGAGCTCGGTGTGGAAGATAAATCCCCAGCGCAACACGAGCCCGGAGAAGGGCAGGGTCTCCCCGCGTGCGCCGACACTGGCAAAGCCGGGGAGAACGGATCGGGAGAGCAGCCAAGGTGATCTGGGCTGCCGGGTGGGAGCAGGACCTTGGGGGCTGATGTGACAAAGCGGCTTGCCCTGTGCTAGTGTGTAGGCTGAATGAAGCAGGGTGACAGCTCCTGCTGTCCTCACAAGCTTTGAGGTTGGTGTCCTGGGCATTTCTGGCCTTCACAGCTCCACAGGTGGATTTTGCACCCTTGGGGTTGGATCAGTCCCACCAACCCAGGTGACGGACCTGCCTCCCTGTACGCTCCTGCTGGTGCCACCACAATGCTGCCTGTTTTGCTGTTTTCTGGGTGTCCCAGAGCACCCGAGTGGCTCCGTCCCCACTGCTGCATGGCTGGGGAGGGGAGGGGTGGGCAGAAAGTATCGTCTACCTGTCCCTCTGCTGAGGTTGTCCCCTTCTCTCTCTCAGCTGTTTCCCTGACATCCCTGCTTCAGCCAGCTATGCACACCCCCAGCCCTCCAGCTCAACCACCATCAACGCGCCTCTTGCCAGCTCCATCACCAATGTGACCAACCCCTCTTCCAGCGGTTCCCTCCACCTTCCTCCCCCGGGCAGCCAGATCCCAATCCGACATGGTCCTCTTCTGGCCAACCCTTGTGGACCCGGCTACGGTGCTCACCTCAACTGCAATAACAACAATGGCATGGTGGTGCCCAAGGGCTACCTTGGCGGCCACTGCCTAAACAACATGGTCCCTCCAATCAAATCAGAGCCCAAGGCCTCCTACGCACCTGGGTAAGTGGGGTTGGGGTGGCAGAACAAGGGCAAGTGGTGGGACAAGTGCTCCTCCAGGCTGGTGGGCCCTGGAGGGTTGGTGTACGTTGTCCCACAGCTCATTACCTGCTGGAAGCGTCAGGCTGTATTGAGCCCTTGCTTCACAGAGAGATGCTCTTTGACAAGTGTAGGTCCTGAAGTTTCCTCAAAGGTTGTTTGGCAGATCTTGGCTGTGTGAATTGAGTTAGAGAGGATGAAGAACATCCCCCAAGTCTGCAGGCGGTGGTGGAGCCATCGGCTCTGGGTGACCAGGTGTGTGATGGGAGAATATTGTAGCATTGTATTTATTTTTTTTTTTTTAAGAAGGAAGAGACACAGAATAAATTCAAACGAGACAAAATTCAGTCTCAAGGATGTCCCCATGACTATCCCAGGGGAAAGCGTTGGCTAAATTGGCAGAGAGATGGACATCTGAGCTGGATTTGTGCTCCTTTGCAACAAGCTCTGGGTGCAGCCCCGGCGAAGGGGAAGAAGATGACGGGGTTTTAGTATTGCTGGTGGACTCAACCGCCCGTTTAGCCCTGGCAGTTGTGATTCCTGCTCTCTGGGATGGCCTTGCCTGGAACA
The DNA here is from genome assembly GCA_013398295.1 of Chionis minor. Lineage (NCBI taxonomy): Eukaryota > Metazoa > Chordata > Aves > Charadriiformes > Chionidae > Chionis > Chionis minor. The sequence continues at coordinate 29,215 of VZSF01009565.1, forward strand.
GGCAGGAAGGGCATGACCCTGGCAGGCTGGGAGAGCGCAGCGAGGTGGCAGCAGCCATCTGCAGTGGCTGAAGGGGCCAGACAGAGTCCGTGTCCGTAAAGAGGACTTTGGCAGGCACGGCACGCTGAGAGGGGACGGCCCTACGGTGGCATCTGGGATAGGGGCTGGCATGCGGAAAGCTTTACTGCCTGGAGACCCAAAGGGAAGAACGTGTCTGGTCTCCTCCTCATGCACCTCTCTGGCCCACGCTGCTCTCTCCCAGGCACGGGGGAGTGGAACCAGAAGGGGATCTGGAGGTGGACGGATGAAAATTGAAGTGTGCAGCGCCATATTCATCAGCAGGAGGCCTTGGCCGTTGGCAACAGTCGTAGCCTGAGGAGCTGTGCCGTGGTCCAACCCGTCTCTGTAGCACAGGTGATGGGTGGCCCTGGATGGCCAATTTCCGTGCCTTCCCAACGGAGATGGTGGACGTAAGGGGCAAGGAGGCCAGGATGGCCCTAGGACTGCTCATCTCTGCCAGCCCCTGGCTGGTTCTTCTCCCTCTGCCTTGTGCCCTCTAGTGTTGCCAGCAGGTACGGCGTGGCAATTCCCAGATTGGGAAGCCTCCAGCACACTGGAGCAATGATTCAGCCATAACGCAGCTCTGTTGGGATGACTTTGGCCCTTTAGATGAACTTGGAAAGACCTTCCAGAAAGAGGCAAGCTAAACAAAATCTGCCCTTTTTTATGCCCGAACCTGGGAGTTCTCTTTTGCTCTGTCGCCGGAAGGCTACGTGCTGCTTAGGGGGTGCCATGCCCAAAAGCATGATGTGATGCCTTGTCATGTCCCTTTCTTCTGCACGCATCTGGTGTTCTCCAGGATGTGAGAGGTCACGAGTAAGGATCATAGCTTGCTATTGGAGCTGGAGACCTTGGTTTGGATGTAGGTGAACTGGGTCAGCTTTAACGGCAGCATTTCTTCAGCACCCCAGAATGACTCTTCCTTGTTGTGCTAGGCTTCTCCCGGAGGAGCGATGTCTCCGGTGTTGGATACCAACAAACTCTTCCCTTGGACTGGGCACATCCACACAACTCGCCTACATGAATTCTTCAGTGTCCGCCTTTCTGTGGCAAGATCTTTTCCAGCCTCCATGACTCCCTGAATTGTCCCGGCCTTTTGTTATTGGCCCAAACTTGGCTTGCTGAGGCACAAATCCTGATCAATTCATCAGAAACCCAGTATGAAGTCACAGCCGGTGTGGCGAGGAGCCTGGAAATAAGGCTGGTGATGGATGCTCCAGACCAAGCGTAGGAGGGGAGTGGTGGAAAGGTGCTACGAGTGAAGGTGGAGGAGGGATGCATGGCGAGGGCTTTTGGTTGGGGTTGCCCTACCTCCTCCCTCTCCAGCTGCTGCTGCATACCATTACCATGGAGAACCCATTTACTGGGTCTTGGGCTCCTCCGGTGCCGGAGGGTGCTGGTGGGTATCCTGGTTCGCAGCTGTAGCCATGGGTGCCGTCAGGAGCGGCGTTTCAGAGAGGCGTGTGCGCGGTGTTCTGCACCTTTCCTCCCCACAGCCCTAAGGCCCTCGTTTGCTTTTTGGCCAACTTTTTGTCTGAGAAGTTTGTCTGGGATTATTTGGCAGCCACGAAGCTGAAGGAGTAACGATGGGGGAATGGGAATGGATCCCCATTGAAAATCCACTTGTGGTGAGGAACGAGGTGTCAGGAGGTGGGGAGGAAAACAGCGGTGTTTGTCTTAGATGGAGCCGACGTTGCCGAGGTTCTGGGCTGCTGGAACCATGGTGGGGCTCACCAGGCACCAGAGCCACCATCCCCCTGCCCATCTCTGCTGCAGCTTTGGCTTGTAGTGACCATGGCTCAGTTTGGCTGGGAGCGGGGCCTCAACTTTTCCCGTGCACTTGATCTCCAAAACGCTGCTGGAGAAGAACCGGTGTCTGAGACGGGCAGGTCCCTTCACTTCTGCACCGGGGTGGTGGAAGTTTTACCCTGGCCTGAAGGTGCGCGAGGCTCGACCTTCTGCTGCGAAAAGAAGAAAGAAAAATGGGTTCGGATGTATTTCCCAGGAGGTGCTTCTGGAAACGGCTGAAGAGCCCAGCCGCCTGGAGTCTGTGCTGGCTGGAGGTGGAAGAAGGAAGGACGCAGGAGGAAACCGGCTCCCTGCAGATGCAGGCGGCGGGGCCGGTCCTCGGTCCTGCCGTGCCCGAGCCGTGGGCGTGCTGGAGAAGGCAGCTGAGAGCTCCCCCTTTTATTTGGTGGCCAAAATCCTGCTCCTGGTGAGGCAGGCGCAGAGCTGGGTACAGCCAGCAGCTGTGGTGGTGCTCAGGTTCGTACAGGTCGCGAGGCAGGATCCGTCCCGTGGGCATCCCAGCATTCACTTTCGGGCATCAGACCCCAGGTCCCAGCCCAGCTCCTCCAGAGCTTCCCGTTTACCCGTGGTGGTGAAGCACACGGGCTTTTTCTGGGGAAGGGAGGATGAATTTCTGTTTGCCTTCTTTTAACTGGAGGGTTCTCCAGCAAAATGTCTATCCCTGCTCCTGAGATCCCGCTGTGGGGAGCGCGGGGTAGCAGTGACAATCCCGAGCTCGTCCCCAGGGTGACCGGGATCTGCTGTAGGCACGGCTGGGATTTCCAACTGGAGCCTGGAGGGTGCTTTGATCAAACTGGACCTATCGGTTGGTCTGGAAGCCGGTTTAAAATGACCTTCCCTTCTTTTTTCCCATTGCTCCACAGCACTTTACCTGACTCTCCTCCGGACTCTGGATCAGAAGCCTACTCCCCTCAGCAGGTGAATGGTAAGTGCTTAAAAGAAAGAGGGGGGGGGGGGGGGNGGGGGGGGGGGGAAAAATAATAATCCAAACCCCAAACCCGATATCCTCCCCCTCTTTGTTCTGGGAAAGTGGTTGGCTCTGAAATCTTTATCAGACGGGAGAAAACAGGCGGCTGCAATACGTGGGGAGATTATCAGTTAGTAAATATCCCTCCACTTTCGCCTATTGTTCTGCTGCTGGTCTTTGCAAAGGGGGGAGAGCGAGCGAGTGAGGGAACAGGAGAGAAGGCAAGGTGGGAATCCACTTCCTCGGGGAGAGATCGGCGGTCCGGGCAGGGTGGGATGCGGAGCCTGCCAGCCTCCTTGTCCTGCCCTCCGCCTCGGGTGAGCCAAAGGCACGGAGCGTGAGCGCGTCCCTGACATGGAGCCCGGCTCCGGGAGGCAGAAATGAACCCGCCGTTCAGCAGTAAGTTCCTTCCCAGCCCTTCCCTCCCCTCCACTGGGACCAGCTGGTCCTGGGGGGTCTTCTGCTCCCCCTGCAAAGGGCAGAGAGAGCCGGGTCCCCCCCAGGTGCAGGTAGGGTCACTGCCAGGACCTCCTGGCCCCCCCTGAGGAAGCCACCAAGCGTTACTTGGTTCCTCTGGTGACCTTCACTGCTCTTTGGTGGAAGAAACTCCTTGGTGAGGAAGGAAGGAAGGTTGCTTCTGGTCTCCCTTCCCCCTCGGCAGCAGCACCCTCTTCCCCAGGCTCCAGCCCAGTCCCCACCAGGAACAGCGCCTGCTCTCTCTCTTTTTTTTTTTTTTTTTTTGATGGAAGAGGTCAAGAGTTCTGTTTATCTTGCTAAAAAAAATCCCTGGAATTCCTCCTGGCCCTTCCTTAAATATAACAAAGAGGCCGGGTTGCTCACCACGGGAGAGAGCTGCTTTGACGTGCTGGCAGAGCAGCAGCACCTCTGCTCGGGGAGGAGAAGAGGCTCCGGAGAGCACCGTAAAGCAGCTCCTTCCTCGTGAGATTCCCGGGCCTGGTTGTTCCCTGGAGCTGGGAGCGCGGGACGTGGGTCCTGCCTTTGCCAAACGCGTCAGCCCCCTGTCCCCACCCTGCTTGTGGCAATTGCCACGTGCTGTGGACACGGGGAAGATGCGGTGCCTGCTGTGAGGGCATGTTCTTGGACACTCCTGCGTGGATTGTCCCTTGAAAGCTCCACAAGGTCTCCCAGCTCGGACCCGAGCCGCCAGCGCCGAGGCTGCCGGTGCGGCAGGGTCAGGACATTCACTTCAGATGTTGTAAAAACACATTTCTGGCAGGGCGGGCTTGGTCTCCCAGGGCTGTTCTGGGGCTGTTAGAAGCTGGATCCGTCAAGCGGGGCCGAGCGGTGCCAAAGCTGCCTCGTTGAGCCGTGCTGGTCTTTGCTCCCGGTGACGGGGATGGAAGCTGAGTGCTGGTCAGGGTGGCAGGAGCAGAGCTGGGTAAAGGGGGATGTTGTGGCCGGTACTGTCACTGCTGAAAAGCACAGAGATACTCTGTCCCAGGGATGTCACCGGCCAGCCCTGCTCATTGTGTGAAAGCAAGGCTGCTCTTTGGTCCTGATCTCCAGATTCCGGAGGATGGAGACCTCCCCTCCTCCCTGGAGCCCTTGTGCTTGGCTAGGCTGTCCTTACCCCCAGAAGGCAGGCTGGGAGCAGGGGAGCAGGGACCTGCCTGTGAGCATGGGCAGAGGATTCCAGTTTGATTTGTGCTGGAAAAGGTCAGTGAGAGATGGTGGTGGGTGGCTGAAAGCCTTTGAAGGGAGCAGAAGGGGGGGATGGCTGGAAGCGGCCCTGCCCCGGCAGCCTTCAGTAGGAGGGCTCAGCGTAAATGCGTTTCTCTTTTCCAGACCTTGCAACGGGAGGAGTTTTCCGAGTCCTGGTCAAGTGCTTTGGCCTCATTAGTCAACCACCGACTGGTTGTTCTGGGACCAAAGTCCATCCAGCCCCGCGTGGCTCAAGGCTGGCTGGTGACACTCGCTTAGGGGAGCAGCCTGGCCAAGACCCAGCAGATATCTTCCCTGCTGTCCCCCTCCACGTCCCCGTGGACTGTAACAGGCTTGGCCGGTCCCTGGCTGTGATTTCCCCCTCCTGGGATTTCCTGGTGCTTAGTTTAATGGGATGTCCACAGCAGAGTCCAGAGAAGCTTCTTCTTATGCCCCATGGCCAAGCGCCCGGGAGGTCAGTCCCACATTTCCGCAGGGACCTTGGGACCCTGTGGGGACACCTGAACGCGCCGGCTAATGCAGACACACCTCCAGCCACTAGGCAAAGGCTGGGAAAACAGATGAGCTTTGTCCTGTGGAAGAAAAAGGCGGGTGGAAGCTGGTTTGGTGGGGCTGGGGACCAGGCTGCGTCTTTCCCACGGGCAGGGAATCCCAACAAAGAGCTCCTGCTGGGAGGCAGTGGCTCGGCTGCATGTTTTCCGACTGCTGGTTCTGGTTTCTCTTGAGGGATGCGTTTCAGCTGGGCATCAGCACCCGGCTTCCCACTAGGTCTTGCCCAAACCCATCTGAGCGTACTTTGTTGGCACAAATTTGGGGCTCTGGGTCCTGGAGAAGCTTCAGGAGAGTGACGTGAGTTTAGCTGGTCTTTTCACTGTTTGAAGGACCGTGCTGTCAATCTCCTGAGCAAGCACAGGCTGCTGGAGCACTATGAGATCTCCTGCTCTAATGCTAGGATGGGAGGGAAGGGCTTCCACGAAGGAGAAACGTTGAATTTCCACACGAAGCGGCCATTACCCGCTTCTCCAGGAGCCGCCTGTGGATGCCTCAGATTCCCACTCATCTACTTCCAGGGTGTTTGTTCACGTTTTCATGATTTTCATGGGAAGATTTTCATGGGAATCCCGGGAGTTTCATGGATCTCCCGGGAGATGTTCATGGGAAAACTTGTGAATTCTTTCGGGTCATATTTTTCTCAGCACGACGTCTTCAGGGTGCGCTGTTCCCAAAAGTTTCTCTCGCCTGGGAAATCTTGAGTAGTGGGATTCTTCTGTGCACGTCTTGTCTTGCCTGGGTCTCCTCGTGGTCTGTCGGCTCGTTGCTCAGGGGTCTTGCACTAAAGTTGCTGATCCTTCTTTTAGTTTTCCTGGATCTTTTTCGCTGTGTTTCTTCCCTTGCAGAATGTAGCTGTGGAAAGGTTTGATTTTGCTCAAGAAGCAAGTCCCAGCTAAAAAGTTCCTTCTCTTTACAGTTTCTTTCTCCTCTTTACGGCTTCTCCAGTGGGAATGGAGAGGCTGGACTAAGAGATGGTTGCAACTCATCAGACTCAGATCTTTGCGTTCCACTTGCTCGTGGCACAAGCTCACTCTTTTTTAGGGTGCATTAAAACATAAAAAATAAGCGGCTGAAACGATGCCAGCGCTGACAATTCCCGGAAAGTTTGAGGAGGTGCTTAATTGTGTCGTTCTGGCTGAGTTTTGAACTTTGCCAGCGTGCTCGCGAGTGTGACCAGTCCTTCGGTGCTCTAGGCAGTGTGCTACAAAGGCCTGAGTTTGGAGAAGACAGAAATCAGGTCCTGCTCCATCTGAGATGAGCACTGAGCCTGCTCAGGTCTTGCCAGCCCATCAGTTTTTCTCGCCAACGCCTGTGTTTTTCTGTAGTGAAATGATTCATGTTATTTCCTTTGGTCAAATCACTGATTTCTAGTCATTCTCGAGGCGCGTTGGGTGAGAATCAACCATCTTGCTCCGCTCCCCGCGCTTTGCTTTTTGCTCTCAGCCCCCAGAAATGGTGTGGTTGTAGTTCAAGCCCTCAGCTGAGCGCGGGCATCGAGCTGGAGGCCGAAGCAGCTGCCGAAGGGGAGATGGATTTGCATGTCCCTCCGCGCACCAAGCCTCCCTTCTGATGGTGATATAGTCAAATCGCCCCTAATCGTGGCATGGCTTTAGTATCCAGTTCCAAAGAGAGGAGGAGAAAGGTTAGGATCACATTTGAATGTCCCTTTTTTGTTTATTTAAATGTAGAGATCAAAGTCTCCTTCTGGTTTAAATTTTTTAAAAAAAAAGACATAACCCAGCAGGCGCTCCCGCAGAAGTTCTCAGGGGTGGTGCTGATGAGCTGGAGGTGATGGGGTCATTCAGTCGTCCCTTCTTTTCTCTAGCTGTTCCCATGCCTGTCCCTGCTCTCGCTGGAGAAGACCGCAGCGAGTGTCCTTGCATGGTGGTGGTCCAGCGCCGCGACGAGCCTTCTTTGGTGCCTCTGGCCCAAGCTGGGTGTGGGCATCCTGGGGACATCTCTCTGCTGGGACTGTAGAGGAGACCAGGCAATGCACCAAGCTGGGACCCCGAGCTCTCCGCTGACCAGTGCTGGGTGGGATGAATCCCACCTTTGGCTCAACAAGAGCCGGCAACGTGCGCTTGCAGCCCAGAAGGCCAACCGTACCCTGGGCTGCACCAAAAGGAGCGTGGCCAGCAGGGCAAGGGAGGGGATTCTGCCCCTCTACTCATCTCTTGTGAGACCCCACCTGGAATACTGTGTCCAGCTCTGGAGGCCCAACATAAGGACGTGGACCTGTTGGAGCGGGTCCAGAAGAGGCCATGAAGATGATCAGAGGGCTAGAGCCCCTCTGCTGGGAGGACAGGCTGAGAGTTGGGGATGTTCAGCCTGGAGAAGAGAAGGCTCTGGGGAGACCTTAGGGCAGCCTTCCTGTATCTGAAAGGTGCCTACAAGAAATCTGGAGAGGGACTTTTTACAAGGGCCTGTAGAGATAGGACAAGGAGGATGGGTTCAAACTGGATGAGGTGAGATTTAGGTTAGATCTCAGGAACAAATTGTTGAGTGTGAGGGTGGTGAGCCCCTAGCCCAGGTTGCCCAGAGAAGCTGTGGCTGCCCCATCCCTGGAGGTTCAAGGCCAGGTTGGACGGGGCAGGCAGCACCCTGGTCTAGTGGGAGGTGTCCCTGCAAAGGGCAGGGGGTAGGACTGGATGGTCTTCAAGGTCCCTTCCACCCAAACCATTCTGTGATTCTCAAGGCTCTGTCACTGGGTGAGAGTCTGGTTTCTTGGCAGGGTGTTGTGGCCCACAGCTATGAGGAGCTCTGGCATCACGAAGTGGCTCTTTGCCACAAGAGCGTATTGTTGGGCACTTTCCCTGGGCCATGCCCAGAATCAGTGAAATCCAGTGAGGTTCAGGTGCTTTCTCTCCAGCTCTGCATCTCCCGTTGCTGACTGTTGGACCTTTGCCCGCAGCTGTGCTTCCTTGGTCCCTGCAGTTCCTCGGTGCTACAGGAATATTGTGGTTGATGGGTTTCCTATTTGAAGGGAAACACAAAGCTGACACAAAAGCTGCCTGTGAATTCCCAAAGACGCGCTTTCACTGCAGAGCATCCACATGCGATACGAGAATGTTTGTGGGAATCTCCCCTGTTGTCCCTCAGCCTGAGGAACTGGTTGCCCTTTGAGTTTTGATTCTTTGAGGTTCAAGACGCTGGGCCTTGCCTGCTTCCTTTGTGCTTACGCCTTCCAGTCTCGCCTCTTCCATGAAGACGTACGGTACAAGACACCTGGTTTCGTAGCATTGCGCGTCCTTTTACCAGCCGGGACCCTGCTGTGTCCTTGCTCTGTAGATGCCACTTGGGCAGACTGTGTCTGAGGTTGACAGCCAAGGCTGCCGGGAGGAGAAAGGAGGCGTTACTCTGGTTCCCATCCTGGGGAACGCTGGAGGTGTCTGTGGGGTGCTGGCGCCACTAAGGAACGTGGGAGGAGAAGTCAGTGCAGGGCAAGGTGGCCATCGCAAGGCAGATGGGGTGGCTGAGGCTCGGCAGAAGAGGCAGGGAGGTGGGCGTTCATGAAGATAACCACGGGTGGGATGCTCAGGAGGAGAGGGATGCTGTGTCCATGCTGGTCGCCGGCTTAGAACACGCAGCGCATGGCCCTACCTGCTGGTCTAACAGTGATTAACTCTTCCTCTCTTTCAAGATCCTCACCTCCTCCGGACCATGACCCCCGAAAACATGTGCCACATGACTCCCCCTTCTCGCCTGGAGCACCCTCCGCCGCCGCCTCCACCTCCACCCCCCCACCTCCAGGGTCCCCCGCCGCCACCCCCGCACCCGCACCCGCAGCAGCACAACCCTCACTACCCCAGCCTGCAGCGGGACATCTTCATGAAGGCTGAGCCCCTGATGCCACCCTACGGCATGGGGCAGGGCATGGCGCCCCCCGACCTCCACCATGCCCAGCAGTCGCAGATGCTGCACCAGCTACTCCAGCAACACGGAGCAGAGTAAGGGCCTGGGGAGCACTGGGGCTTTTCAGCGTTACTTGTGTGATTTGGGGGGAAGGGGGGGGTGGAGGGTTACAGAATGCGGGAGCGAAATTATTGGGTTTAACTGCAAGTTAAGGAGCGTGCCCTGGATCTGTGGGAGCGGGCTGGGGAGGCATCCAGGTGGAGATGTGGAGCGGGGCCACAGGAGGCCCCGGAGATGCCGGGAGGGCTGGAGCCCCTCTGCTGGGAGGACAGGCTGGGAGAGCTGGGGGGGTTCAGCCTGGAGAAGGGAAGGCTCCGGGGAGACCTTCCAGCCCCGGCCAGTGTCTGAAAGGGGCTCCAGGAAAGCTGGGGAGGGACTCGGGATCAGGGAGTGGAGCCACAGGATAAAGGGGAATGGTTTTACACTGGCAGAGGGGAGAGTTGGATGAGCTATTGGGCAGAAATTGCTGGCTGTGAGGGTGGGGAGCCCCTGGCCGGGGTTGCCCAGAGCAGCTGTGGCTGCCCCATCCCTGGAGGTTCAAGGCCAGGTTGGACGGGGCTTGGAGCAGGCTGGTGTGGTGGTAGGTGTCCCTGCCCAGGGCAGGGAGGTGGCACTGGATGATCTTCGAGGTCCCTTCCCACCCAAACCATTCTGTGATTCCGTGAGATGACCCGAAGTGCGGAGGAGGGGTTTGCAGCGCGTGGCGCAGAGTGGGGCGGTGGGGATGGACAAGAGGAAAGCAAAGAAGTTGCTCCACACACAGATGGCGCAGAGCTTGGCGGTCACAGGGCGGGTGGCCAGAGCCTTGCGGGAGAAGGTGGTGATAGTCCTGAAAGAGCCTGTGGCTCCTTGCATGGAGGTTTGGGATGTGAGATCCCAGCTTTTTCCTGGTCACGGGCTGTGGGGCTGTTCCCTCTCCACCTCTTGCTTTTGCGCTCAACCTTTGCTTCCCGACTGGTCTCCGCAGCCTCCCGGTGCACCCCGCCAAGAAGCGGAAACACTCCGAGTCGCCCCCCAACACCCTCAATGCACAGATGCTCAACGGGCTGATAAAGCAGGAGCCAGGTATGGGGTCCGTGCCACTCAACCCCGACAGAGTCCAAACGCCTCCCTGGCACCAGCCGGGAGCGCTCTCACCAGGTACGTGGTTTTTGTCCCCTCCTTCTCCCCCTCCCCTTAATACCCCCAGCACGCAACCCCCCCCGCTGCCAGCCCGGGCACCCCGCTGGGCCAGGGGGCTTGGGTGGTGGGCACGTGGCCACCGCAGGGTGCCAACTGGCGCCCAGGAGGAGAGCAGGGCGGTGAGGTGAGTTTGTCCTGGCCCAGATCTCGTGCCCGTGGCGGTGCCAGTCGCTTCCTTGTGCTCCCACCCCGCTGAACACTTTGTCGGAGTGATTGAAATGGGTGTTCTCCCCTCACCGCAGGCCTGATCCAAGACAACGACAGCTTGAATGGCTCCTACTTGGATCCCAACTACCAGTCTATAAAGTGGCAGCCACATCAGCAGAACAAGTGGGCAACTCTGTATGATGCCAACTACAAAGAACTGTGAGTAATTCATCCACCTTGGAAGAAAGTCGGATTCACCTTTCAGGTGTCGGTGGCGAGGGACTGGGATCGGGGGGATCATACGAGATGGGACAAGGATCTTCCTGGGCTCCCCCTTGTCCTCTCCCATCACCTCCTGATCTCCTGCACTTGTGGACATCTCTTGCCTGCGCCGTGGTGGAGATACTCTCCTCGCACTGTACCTTTGCCGCTGGGAAGGTTACTTCTCTGCGCTTCTGCAGGGCTGACGGAGGATTAAGAGGTGGGGCTGGCTCCGTAGGAGCCAGCAGAAGGCAGTTTGGCAGCTTTGGTGGCTTTTCAGCAACTTTGGTGGCTGTTTGGCAGCCACTCACACCTTGGTCTGCTGCGGAGGGTTGTACTGGCAAACACAGCCTTGCCCTGAGCGTGGTTTGGAGCAGCAGCACCCTGTCCTCCTGCCCAGGCTTACCAAGGTCCTGGATTTTGAGATAAGCAGGAGGATTTCCTAGACAATGCATAGCATGGATGACTGGAGGTAATCTAGAGCCACTTCAGCCCAGCTTGAGAGCAGCACGGAGAGGAGCCGGAGGAGGAGGAGGAGTGGGAGTGGTTGATGGGCAGAGGAGGAAAGGAGAGAAAGAAAGGATGAGGGCAGGGGTTAGGAAAGCCAGGAGGGGCAGGGAGGTGGCGGGTTGGCAAGGGGAGTGGGTGGAGAGGAGAGCTGGGGTGGCCAGGGCGGCTGGGGGGGCAGCGCGGGGCCGGGAGCTGGAAGGAGAAGCTGGGGCAGAGGAGGGTGAGGGCAGCGCATGGTGGACAAGCTGCCTAGGGAAAGAGGAGTAGCTCAGGAGGAAACCGCTCTGGATCCTCCCCGCATTCCTCGGGGGTGACAGAGAGCTGGCAAGCGGCAGGCTGGGTTCCAGGAACCGCTCACTGAGCAGACAAACCCCCCCCCC
>VZSF01009565.1:40746-63521 GCA_013398295.1 Chionis minor
CCTCACGGAGCAGCCACCCCCCCCCCCCCCCCTTTTCCCCTCCTCCTCTTTCTGTGCAGCCAGTGGCTGGTAGGGGTCCTCTGGGGGGCCACGGAGCAGGGGGTGCTCTGTTGTCTACGATACCAAAAAACCCAAGGTTATTATCACACCTTGCCTTGGATGGTGGTTTCTGGGCTGCCAGCACACGGTGCCGGCTCACGTTGAGCTTCGAAGGGCTTCCGAGAAGTGGAGGCGCCAGGAGAAGCGGATCCCCCTTCTCTAACTCGGGCACCGCTTGGTCTCAGCCTGTCAGTCCCTGGAGCAGCCTCTTCCACCACCGATCTCCGCAGTGTTTCCCCTCCGTGGCAAAGCACAAAGGCACCCGCTGTGGTCGGCAGGGTCCGCAGAGCTTTTGCCCAGCCTCACTTTTTGGCATAACAAGTCCCCCTTTTCCTTCCACCTCGCTGTTTACACGCTCCCTCCTCTGAAACGCGCCGCAACTCTTTGGGTTGGTCATGGGCCAGTTGCAGGTGTTCCAATCCCTCTTCCAGAGGTTTTCCCTGCGTCCCGCTGTCATCCAGGCAGACTGGCTGGGGCAAACTACACAATTTTTTTTTTGGCCGGGCAGAGAGACGTTGCTGGAGCGTCGCAAACCGCAACCTTTAACTTCTGAAGACCCAGCCCTGCTGGGTCCTTGGGATCTGTGCTCGGGATCGCTTGCCTAATACCTGCTTTTAGGATTTAGGGCGAAAGCCAGAGCAAACCTGCTTCTGTGGCATTTAGGTCATCATCCCGTTGTGTAATGAGCAAATTCCTTTTAACTGACTTCATGGAGATGTTAGGAACCCACGTGCGGTTTGCTGTGGCGCTGGATTTGGCCAGAATTAAGGGTTAGGGTCAAGGGTCAATCGATTAATTTTTAGTTACACACTACCTCAGTGGGCTCTTCCTCCTTTGCGGTGGGTTTGAGGCCAGGTAGCTCTAGGAGAGCCTGTGCAAGCTGAACCTACATCCCTTTGGAAATGGAAGGTGGTTTAGTGCTCCTGGTAGAGCACTGCACCGGAATATCACTATGAGAAACACCAAAAGATCCATCTCCCCTTCCTTCTTCCATAAGGGCATTTTTTAGGTTGACTAATCCAAGTTTTAGCAGGTAGGAGTCTCCTCCTTCCTTTCTGCCTTGTGGGTATCCTCAGCGAACAAGAAGGGTCTGTGTCCCTTAGAGATCCATGAGTATTTCCACGATTTGGTTTCCTCTGAGAGGACAAAGCAAGCACCAGCCGTTCCCAGTCTTTTTTCTGCTGGAAGCTCTCCTCCGGTTTGGATGTGCTGTTAGAGTTTCCTGCCCCTACAGGAACACAGCTTTTATTTCCCCCTCTGTGATCCAGGTGCCCTCAGCCTATTTACGGCCCCAGGAATTTGAATCATCTGACTTTTCCTACTCTTGTTCTTAAGAAAAGGGACCAGAAAGGCAGGTTAAGGAGGGACATGGAGCCTTTGGGCTGCCACGAGCCCCTAGGAAGCCGTTCAGTTCGTACCCCAGCAAGGTGTTTCTCACTAGCCAAGAGCTGGCCGGTGTTTCTGCAGCGATTGCTGCACTCAGAGCAGCTCCGTGCCCCGGCACGGGCAGAAGATTGACTTCCCCAAAGGCGTCCCTGCAGGTCCACCCTGCTCCCAGCCTCCACGAAGGGGAATTTTTCAGCTTGGTGCTGCTTCCTCCTGTTCTGCCTCAGAGAAAGCCACTCCGGTGGTTCCTGCTGCGTGGGAGAGACCCAACCCTGCTGCTGCAACTAGGCACGATGCTTCCTGTTGGGCCAGGGGAGGAAGAATGGCTTTGTCAGTAGTTTATTTTATATATTCTTCCTAGAATGGTTCAAGCTGGAAGGGACCTTAAAGCTCATCTCATTCCACCCCCCTGCCCCGGGCAGGGACACCTCCCGCTAGACCAGGTTGCTCCAAGCCCCGTCCAACCTGGCCTTGAACACTTTTTTGAACCGATACGGAATAGTTTATGCTTGTGCCTGTGGATTTATGTGTAACATTCCATGCTAAGTATAATCTTACAGGGCAAAAAATACTGGTAGATGATATCCCATGCTTCTCCTCTTGCACACGCAAAGTTGGGTCCCTGAGTAGTCTCTCTCTGCCAAGAGCAGGGCTCAACTGTCTCAAAGTCTGTCATGTTTGGAGGTTGATGAGCTGCGAAGGAGAAGCTTTTTCCAGATTTGAGGTATAGATGACATGGTCTTTCTGCTGTGAATGAGCAGGGCGATGCCGAAACGCGGTGGGTTTGTGAGTTTGAGATCCAAGAATCTGCCAGCGTCGACCAACCATCCCACCTTGTCTCCCTGCACTGCTCTGGGGGGGAACTCAAATCCTGCCAGACTTCTGCCAGGATTTTGCGTGTATTTTCCCTGTGCCACCGGCTCTCTGATCCGCTCAGCGAAGGAAAAGGCTTCTCGGAACAAACCGTGGTGCTGCGCCTCCGGAGAACGGGTCAAAGCTCGGTGGTCCCAAACTCTTTTGGCTAAGGATGAGCAAAGGGTGCGTGTTGCCGGCGGCTCACAGCATCCTCCTTGTCATCAGGCAGCTTTTGCATCCGGAGCTGATGAGGTTCACATCTGCTGGCAGCTGCTTGCCTTCCCCTTCCACAGACCTGGGTTGCACCCTGGTCTTTCTTTCCAGTTTCTTGCAAAGAAGCTTCCTGAAGAGCTAAACACAGTCTCGCTCCTGCTGGCGGATGGTAAGGCTTAAGGAGACCTTTTCTTCCACCAGTTCCCGCTCAGTGAAGGCACTAGTAGATGCTGGAAGGTTCTTTTGTTCCTCAGAAGTTTCCTGCTGTGGTTTGTGATGATCAATAGCCCTGTGAGAGTTTGTTCCAGCTTCTGTCAGCACCATTCCAGCCCATTGAAGGGCTCGCTCTTCTTACTCGCAGAGGGCGGAGCTGTCACATCAGATCATGTTTGTCCCTTGCGCCTGTGAATAAGTGGAAAATTAATAATTAATGGCTCCTTCTCAGCCATTGTCTTGGCTTGATGAGATGGGAAAAGCACAGGGGCATTCTGAACTCGTTCTGCAGTTCCTAAGTAGCTTTTCTGCCTTCTAAGAGAGCCGTACAGTGAGTTTTGTTGTGTGAATGGCAACAGAATCCCTGTCCCCAGGCAGGCTGGAGCAGCGGAGCAGCCCCAGGAGAAGAGCAAAGGGAAGCCGGGCTGGTATGAACTGTGCAGGTTTAGTTTTGGCACAGAGTTCCTAGAAGTAGGCTGGATTCAGGGAACGGAGGAAAAGAGGGAAGGGACAAGTTGCTGCATGGCTTCACGTGGAGGTGTCTGGAAATGTGTGTCTTGGCTTGCTGGGCTTGTGTCTCGGGCTTTGCTCACGAGGGCTGAGGAATCTGTGTTGGCTGAGGGAGACCGAAGTCTCTGGATTAATTTTATTGATAATACGGTTCTTCTTGGCCTTTTGCACCAGTTTTGTGGTTTCAGACTCGCTGAACCTTCAAAAGGCTTAGCTGGCTTCCAGCAGCGGTGCCGAGGAGGCCTGGAACCAGGCAGTTGGCTAATTTACTCCTGGGACCAGGAGCAATTCATCTCCCTGACAGTGTGCTCTGATAACGGCCAGCAGCTCCCTCCTCCCGCTGCCCGGCTGTTTGCCGTTTGAGGTGAGGCAGCTGGCGAGGGCTCGTGCGGCGCTCGGCGGGAGCGTTTCCACGCTGAGCCCCGGAGCCTCTCTGCTCCGACCCCAGGAACCGGGCTGGTGCCGGTCCCTTCGCACCCAGCACACCAGTGCTCTCCACGCGCTCTCCGCTGGAGCTCAGGGCTGCGGGCTGAACCCGCGCTCTCATTCTCGCGCTCCTTGGTTGGAAGAAATGTCCTTATAAACGGCACCAATCCCAGCCTGGCCGCAGATCCTGGGTCTCGCCGAGGGGTTGGTGACCGGTGTGACCTGGTCCAGTCCTGCTGGATGGGTTTTGGGTTGGGTGACACGGTTGGTGTTGGCCTGTTGGCCAGCTTGGCTCCATCCCGTGGTGAAGGACCGCTGAGATCTCGCTCTCTCGTGCCGTGAGTGTGTCCCAGGCAGCCAAAGGGACCATGGATGGTGCTGAGCTGTGGATGGAGCACTGGTTAGGCTGAGAAGGCGTCAATCATCCTCCTGCTGCTCAGCTGCGGGTTCTTCCATCCCGGTGTTTCTATCCTGGAAGAGAAACAAAGCAGGGACTGCATGGAATGAGTGCGCGGTCCTGGAATTAGGGGGTCTCCAGACCCTAATGCCTCAGGTGAGGTATTTGGGAACCCGCAAGGAAGCAGGAGAGAAATGGGTGATGTTTTTCGTCCAGAGAGGAAGCGATTGAGGCGTGTGAGCATCCCTCTGACCATCCTGCTGGCGGCCACACATCCCAGTACAGCTCCCTCCTCATCAGAGACACGTTTCTCCTTGCAGTGCCTTTCCCTTCGCTGTGCACTTGACCCTGGAGGGCGAGGGTGCTCCCTGCTCCTCTAAGCGTGGATGCCAGAGGTGGCTGGGGGGAGTTTGTAACCTCTCACCCTCACTTGGGTTGGGAGAAACCTCCTCCCATCTGATCCTGCCTTCCTAAGTCCTGCCTTAATCTGCTTTTGTCAGTGGGGGCATTTTGGCTAAAATAATCCGTTTGACCCCGGACCTTTTATTCCTGACACTTTGTCCTCTGACCCCTGCACTCCCCTCCCCTGGGAAATGCCAGTGTGGCTTTGGCTGCCCCCGGGCCGTGGACTTGTCAGCAGATGGTGTCATCCCTAATCCCGGGGACCGTCTCTTCCTTCTCCCACCTCTCCGTTCCCGGCAGCCACCCGTGCACGTCCCAGGAGGGGCACGCTGCCAGCCCGTGGACCGGATCTGGGGTGGCGGGGACTCTAAGGTCCCTGTGGGTTGGGATGAAGGGGAGGATGGCTCTTCATAAGTGCCACTGGAGTCCTCACGGTGCCTCGGGCGGTGACGTCCCCGCACCCTGTGGCTGTAAGGGAGTGGGTTTGCTGCTTCCAGGTGGGATTTTACAACATGAGAGCCCTGGAATAGGAGATCCAGGGGACACCCAGCCCTGCACGCTCTCTGCGGTGGGGCAAGCCAAGAGCAGCTCCTCAGCTGAGCCGGAGGCGATGATGGGCTGAAGGCTGGGGAGATCCGTGGCCTCTCTGATACCTGGAAAGCAGCCCCTTGCCTCCGATCTACCCCAGCGCAGGGATCCCACGCCGCGTCCGCCGGGAAAACGCAGAGCAAAGCAGCCTCCGAGAGGGGGACTCTGGAGGGACCAGGCACCTCCAGAAGACAGAGGAAGGGGAGCGTGACTGTCTCCCCTCTCTCGACACGTGTGTTCAGCAGCCGACAGTCTGGGTGACGTTAACCAGAGCACGCTTTGGAAGCATCCGTGGTTGGGAAGTTCGGTCAGTCCCTCCTTCTCCTCTTGCTTTCTGTTAAAAACCAGTGGGGCGAGCGGGGAGCGCTGGGGGCGGAGGGAGGCAGCTCAGCAGGCAGAGGTGGGTCTCGGTGAAAGCAGTCGGGAAGGGCTGCGGCACCCCTGGGATGAGTGCGGAGGGTGCTGGGACCAGCCCAAGCCTCCCTGTCAGGAAGAGCGGGGTGAGGGAGAAGTCGGGGCTGACGCTGGGAGGAGGGCGAGAGCGGAGGGGAATTCCTCTCGTGCTTCTGGGCTAAGGTAGTGCTCTGCTCCCACCGTCTGGTTTGTGTTCGGGGCATGGCGCGGCAGCCCCGCGTCCCTCGGCTGCGAGAAATGAGTAGGTGCCAGCATTATTCATGGCTGCCTGGAAAGATCCGTGGGTTTCCTCCACCTTCACCCCTCCGGCGTATGTGTGGGGAGAATGGCTTTCTGCCCAGCAGGAAGGAGGTGGCCAGCCCAGGGACACCAAGGGGAGCAAGAGTGACTTTTCCATATCTCCTGCTTCCCAAAACCTGCTGATATCTGCCTGGTGCGTCGCTGTCGGTCTGTCCGCCTCCCCTCCCATTGCTCTGGCCGGCATCCGTCTGTCCGTCCGCATTGAGAACTGGAGGTGGAAGTCAGAAGGGGTTTGCTTTTGCGGAAGAGCGCGCCGCGATTTTTAAGCCTGATGTCAAAGCCAAGGCTGAGCTCCCCCTTTGCCTCACCCGTAGTTCGTTAATTAAAAAGCAACGGGATTTTTGGCGTTCTGCTGGAACTGCTGGACGGGGCAGGGGGGGGATGAGAGGCATCTCCTGCCCCCCCTGCGTAGGGCGGGCAGCACCCCGGGGGCCCACCAGCCCAGCTCTGGGGTTTGGGATGGTGAGAAAAAGGGGACTTGCTGCAAAGGCCACATATTTCCCTCGTTCCCATGGTAACCAGCCCATTAAGGAGATGTAGATTAAACCTCCCCAGCTGGTGTGTGTTCATCGGGCAGCCAGGCCCCCCTCTTCCTCCTCCTCCTCCTCCTCCTCTGGACCTGCTGGGAGCTGGAAGCTTTTTGCAGCAGCCGGCGCAGGTGGTTGTGATTTCGGCAGGAATCCGGCACGCAGGCGGTACCGCCTGGTAGCGGGGCCAGCACAGGCGACGTCGGGAATGCGACGGGTGAAGCGAGGGGAGGTGGTGGGACCCCCTTCCTCAGCTCCAAGTCTACCCCAGGTCAGCCTGAGCTGCTTCTCCCAGCCGGCGGCGTTCAGGGAGCCGCTCCAGGCTTTGGGCAGGATCTGGAGCTTGGTGCCTCCAGCGCGCGTTGAGCCGGTGCTGAGCAGCTGCCTGTTTTAGGGGCAGCAGGAAGGAGATGCTACCTTGTCGGGGCTCATATTTACTACATACATGGTATTAGTGGTGCCTAGAGACATGGTTTAGTGGTGGACCTGGTAGCGTAGGGTCAATGTTGGACTAGGTGGTTTTAAAGGTCTTTTCCAACCTAAACGATTCCATGATTCCATGATCAGTACTATAGCGTAGCACATGGAGGGGTGGTTGCCCCAGTGTCCTCATCAAACCCTCGTCGCGGCAACCACGTTCCTTTCCAGTTGAAGACCCATTGAAAGCCAATCTTGGAGCTTCAAGGGGGGGTGGACCTTCTCGGAGCTCTCACCCTGGCGCAGCAGGATGGGTTGCTGCGTGGCGAGGTGTTGGGTTCGCGGTGGCAGCGCCTGCCTGTGCCCCTCAGCCCTGTGGGCACCCGAGAGCAGCATCAGGGCAGGATTAGGAGGGCCTGATGTCTGAGAGACGCCAGAAGCTGTCTCTTCTGCCCCGACACAACCCCTCCCATCTGCCTGCTGTGCCTCGGGATTATTTGGTGGCTGTATACGTGGGTAGAGGTGGCCAGCCGCCCCGCTGGGGTGGTTCGTGTGCGTCCACACCCCGGGATGTGGCCGTGTCCCGCTCCATACGGACCCCTCCTTGCCTCTGCTCCCGGGCGTGTGGGTCATTGTCCTGGTTTGAGCGACATGGGACTAATTTCTCTTCTAATGCCTGGGAAAACTGCACTTTTGGAAGACTCTAGTGCCTGAATTGGTGAAAATATTTAAAGTACAGCCAGCCATGGTGTGGGGGTTTCAAGGTCTCAGTGTTTTCCGGCTCTCCAGGTGCAGGGATGAGGAGGAGCGAGACCCAGGCACTTGCCCCAAGCTGCCAGCAGGGTTATTTCACACCATGAATGTCACATTTAACATAAATTAGACAGTTTGCCGAGAAGGGTCCTCTCTCCCATGGTGGCGGCGATCCAGAGAACTCCTTGCCCCGGTGCCGGGGCCCTGAGCCCTTCCCATCCTCCCGAAGTCGCAGCGCTCCCAGTGTCCCACATCGGCTGTCACTGCTGGGAGCGCACGGCTTCCCACGGATAGAATGGGCTGAGTATAATCCTTGTGTATTCTGTGTTGGTATTGGGATCACTATTGGTTCTTTAGTGCAATTAATGTTAATTATCTACTCTTATTCTATTAAATCTGTTTATATTTCAACCCTCAGGTTTCCCTGTTTTTTCCCGTTTCCCCTTCCTAGGTGGGAAGGGGTCACCGGGTGGGAGAGCAATTGCCTGAACAACAATAAATTGTTGTGGGTTCCTCAAACCGTAACACTCATCCTTGGCCCCACCGGCGGGAGCCTCTCGCCGTGCGCGCAGGGCTCCGCTCTAACTCCTGCTGCCTTCTCCGCAGCCCGATGCTCACCTACCGCGTCGACGCTGACAAGGGCTTCAACTTCTCGGTGGGCGACGATGCTTTTGTGTGCCAGAAGAAGAATCACTTCCAGGTCACGGTCTACATCGGCATGCTTGGAGATCCCAAGTATGTGAAGACCCCCGAGGGCCTGAAACCCTTAGAGTGCTTCTACCTGAAGCTGCACGGAGTGAAGGCAAGCGGGAGCTGAGGGCCAGTAGCGAATCCAGCAGGGAGAAGGGGTGCTTGGAAGACAGCTGGGATCAGGCAATGCCACATCTTTGTGGTGTTGTGGGGAGAGTGCTGAAGGCCAGAACAAGGCACACCTTGAAAAATGAGTCTTAAGATGGACTCAGTCAGTGCCTGGGTGTCTTCAGGGCTGCCTCTCGCCCACGTTTGGCTCCAGAGGTATACAGGCACCTTGGGGAGATCTTATCACCTTCAGCCACCCCCCTGCCAAGGGAGACACCCGCGCTGGGACAATGACCGCACGCGGGTTGGGTGTTGCGTTCTGTTGTGCTGAGTGGAGGGCTGGGCAGACAGCCGGCCGCTGCTGGGAAGGAGGAGGTGGGAAGGGGAAGGTCTCAGCTTTCTGCTCTTTGTCACGTGCCCAAATCTTTCTCTGCAGCTAGAGGCCTTGAACCAGTCGATCAATATCGAGCAGTCGCAGTCTGACCGCAGCAAACGGCCCTTCAACCCTGTCACGTGAGTATGAATAGAATCACAGAGTCACCCAGGCTGGAAGGGACCTTAAAGATCATGGAGTCCAACCATCAACCCAGCCCTAACCCATGTCCCTCAGTGTCACGTCTGCCCGGCTGGGAAATACCTCCAGGGATGGCGACTCCACCACTGCCTGGGCAGCCTCTTCCAATGTCTGATGACCCTTTCGGTGAAGAAATTTTCCCTAATATCCCATCTAAACCTCCCCTGGTGCAACTTGAGGCTGTTTCTTCTCATCCCATCACTTGTTGCTTGGGAGAAGAGACCGACCCCCCTGGCTACACATTCCTTTCATGTGGTTCTAGAGAGCGAGAAGGTCTCCCTCAGCCTCCTCTTCTCCAGGCTGAACATCCCCAGTTCCCTCAGCTGCTCCTCATAACACCTGTGCTCCAGTGGGAAGTGTTGCTGGGGAATAAGCAATAGCAGGAGAGGGTGGGAAAAGGGGCTGAGCCAGAGCTCTCTGGATAGTCCTGTGGGTGTCACGCTCTCCTGTTTCCTCTGTTTCCCACAGCAAAGTTTTCCTCTCCTCACATTCCCCGCTCTGCTCCGTGCTCAGTTCGTAGACCCGCCTCGCTGGAGCAGGCCGGGAAGCTGGCCATTCCCCAAAGAACCTCCTCTCCAGCGGTGTCCTCGCTCACTCTGTTTTCCCTTCCCCAGGGTCAACCTGCCTCCAGAGCAGGTCACCAAAGTCACCGTGGGGCGGCTGCACTTCAGCGAGACCACAGCCAACAACATGCGGAAGAAAGGCAAACCCAACCCGGACCAGAGGTGAGGAGCACAGGTGCCTTCTCCGAGCCGTTGTGGGCGCTCAAGGGCTGTGGATGTGCCAGCCCCTGGGTTGGGGACTGTGGCTAGAGGGAGGGGGACAGGTCCTGAATTGGCTGTCCTTGTCTGTGTGGAGGACAGGAGGTGTCTGCTGTGGCTGCAAGAAGGGTGTCCCCGGCTCTGTGAGGGGTTGTGGACAAGCAGAGGGGACACGCCAAGCCCACCGTGACAGCTCGGTGCCTTGGCAGAGTGGGTAGTTCCCCGGGCAGGACGGCTCCCTCACCTCTCTCCCCTCTTGGCAGGTATTTCATGCTCGTGGTGGCCTTGCAGGCACACGCGCAGAACCAGAACTACACGCTGGCAGCCCACATCTCCGAGCGCATCATCGTCAGAGTAAGTCCCTCTCTCCTCCCTCAGCCCTGCAGGTGCCCCCCGGGTCCTTTGCTGGATGTCCCTGGCAATCCTCCTGCCCTCCTCTGGCTTTCCAGTGCTTTCCCACCTTCTCCAGACTCTTACTGCCTTGCTCGTAGCTATCCCTGTCCATGCTGGGATCTGGCTCCAGCCTTTCCACGCTTGCTTAGTCAGAGCAGCCTCAGCGCACGCAAGAACCTGTTGCAGGATGGGGGGAGTGTCCCATTCTCCCAAGGCCGGACCAGTGTCCAGGGTAGAGCTGTTGGGAGTGAGGGAACAGTGTTGTTGGGACGAGCAATTTGTATTTCATTCTCCCCTTTACTCCGCTGGGGGGAGACCCCCCTGCAGTGTTGCCACCAGCTCCGGGGGTCCCAACAGCAGAAGGACATGGAGCTGGTGGAGCGGGGCCACAGGAGGCCCCGGAGATGCTGGGAGGGCTGGAGCCCCTCTGCTGGGAGGACAGGCTGGGAGAGCTGGGGGGGTTCAGCCTGGAGAAGGGAAGGCTCCGGGGAGACCTTCCAGCCCCGGCCAGTGTCTGAAAGGGGCTCCAGGAAAGCTGGGGAGGGACTCGGGATCAGGGAGTGGAGCCACAGGATAAAGGGGAATGGTTTTACACTGGCAGAGGGGAGAGTTGGATGAGCTATTGGGCAGAAATTCCTGGCTGTGAGGGTGGGGAGCCCCTGGCCGGGGTTGCCCAGAGCAGCTGTGGCTGCCCCATCCCTGGAGGTTCAAGGCCAGGTTGGACGGGGCTTGGAGCAGGCTGGTGTGGTGGGAGGTGTCCCTGCCCAGGGTGGGGGGTGGAACTGGGTGATCTTCGAGGTCCCTTCCCACCCAAACCATTCTGTGGTTCTATGATTCTATGAATCTGCAGCAGGGACAAGCCCTCCAGGTGCAGGAAGACCAGGCTGCCCCTCCAGGGCAGCACCTCTTGCATGTGCTAAGGTGGCAGCGGTGCTGGAACGCAGAGGAGCAGGAAGAGATGGGCACCATCTCCAGACTCTCCCAGAGCTCTCTTAGAGCTCTCAAGTGATGGAACGTGAAGGCAGGGGGTAAAACACAAACAGAGAGACCTCAGAGTCTGCAGGCAAGTAAGTCCATGCTGAATTAGGCAGCCTCCAGGGTGCCCAGCGCAGAACTGCAGGGAATTGCAGGCAGCCTGGCCTGCCTCATCTCAACCTGCGGGTGAGTCACAGAACCACAGGAGCAGGGCAGAACCCCAGGATTTGAGACCCAGGAGCAACAGCCACGTCACATACGGTCTCCTCCCGCTGTCCTGTGTGGTTCTGGTTGGGGTTGTTGGCACAGCTCTGACAGCTGAGGTAGCAAATAGCTCAAAATATTCCTTTAGGGAGATATTCCTTTAGGAGCGCCTCCGCCCAGCCGCGCTGCAGCCGTTCTCTCCCTGGTTTTGCTGCTGCTGCTGCCTCTTTTCAGTCCCCGCTTCCCTGTCTCTCCACAGGCCTCCAACCCCGGCCAGTTTGAGAGTGACAGCGATGTGCTCTGGCAGCGGGCGCAGCTCCCTGACACTGTTTTTCACCACGGCCGGGTTGGCATCAACACGGACCGCCCCGACGAAGCCCTCGTGGTCCACGGCAACGTGAAGGTCATGGGTTCGCTGATGCACCCTTCAGACGTCCGAGTGAAGGAGGACATCCAGGAGGTAGGAGCCAGGCAAACCAGGGGAGGTTTGGCGCCATGAGGGGTCTGAAGAGGCAGAAGGTGTCACTCAGAAGGTGCAAGTGTCCTTGTGAGCCCATTTTAGCTGCCAATTTTGACGCGGTCCTTATGGGCAACCTGAGCTCCTGCTGGCTGGATGGGAAGTGCCTTAGAAGTCTGTCCCTGTCCGTCCCAAACGAAGCCTGTCCGCTGTGTCTTGGGGAACAGTGACTCTTCCACTGTTAGCCAGAACTAGCAAATGTGGGGTTACAAACCTGGGAGCAGGTGAGGACATCGGATAACACGCTGGAGCTTGCAGAGCCTGGGTGGGAGGCTCAGCTCTGCTCTGAAGTCCTCTCAGCTGGATGTGCCTGCCCAGAAAAGCTGGGTAAAATCACGTCTCGTACTTGTGAGCCTGTGCCTGGCTGCGCGATGGGACGCGCTCTCCTCCTGGCTTCGCTACCCAAGGAACTTGTCCAGTGACAAGAACTGGAGACCGACCCCGGTGCAAATGCTGTTTGTCCTCGTGGCTGGTGTGCCACGTGAAGTGCTGCGTCGCAAAGATACAACCATCAGCCGTAGAGGATTTTGCTGCTTGGAGTCGGAGTCACAGGAAGGGACACCCCGCTTAGGAGTTGCGTGTGTCTGTTTTGCCCCAGGTGGACACCACAGAGCAGCTGAAGAGGATCTCCCGCATGCGGCTAGTGCACTACAACTACAAGCCCGAGTTTGCGGCCACGGTGGGCATCGACAACACCTCTGAGACAGGTATGGGCCCCGCATCGTGCCACGGTGACCTGCTTGCGTCTGCAGCGCCGGACCTCACGTTCTGCAACCTGCGGCGGTGTTTTGTCCACGGTGCCCAGCGGCACTGCCCTGCCGTTCCTGGCGGCTCTTCCCAGGCATGGGGTGGGAGACAGGGGGTTTCTCATCACCTGAAGTTTAGGCATCTAATGAAATTCCCTTTTGGGTGAGCAGGAGAGAAGATGGCCCGTCGCACAGGTGACTTGTAGGGCTCTCTGTGATAAGGCTTCTCCAAGTACCCACCTCTCTCCAGGGGTCCAGCTATGCACCGCAGCGGGGTGATGCAATCTGGGACTCTCCCTGCCCGTGGAATCTGGGAACCAGCCTTGTCTGACCAGCCCTTTCTCTTCTGTTGCTGAGCCTGTACGGGCTGCCCAGGCCATTGCAGGGTTCCTGCCAACAGCTGTGTGGACCAGAGAGGAGCTGTGGTGGGAGAAGCCCTGCCCAGACCACCTTGACCCACTGTCCTGTTTCCGTGCAGGTGTCATTGCTCAGGAGGTAAAGGAGATCCTTCCTGAGGCTGTGAAGGACACCGGGGACCTGGTTTTTTCCAACGGGAAGACTCTTGAGAACTTCCTGGTGGTGAACAAGGTTGGTGGCAGCCAGGAGGGGCAGGGAGGCTGTTGAACCCTGGCTCAAGGGAGTTGTGGAGCTGGAAATGGAAGAGGGAAACTGTGCCGCCCGGGAAATGCTTCTAGGGCAACACCACCCATGTGGGTTTCAGACCTGGCTGGTCTTTCAGATGTCAGGAGCAGCCCCGGGTGGATGGCAGACATCAGCAGGGAGGAACTAGCCAGATGTTGGTGAAAGTTGGCAGCATCTCCCTCAGGAAGGGCTCCTTGTTGGCAGCCTCCGCGAGGGAGGCTCTTAGTCATAATCTCTCCTTTCTAGATAAGATAAGGTGGTTATGTCAAGATAACCCAGAGCACCTGGCTGCCTGACCTCTCCGTAACCTGTGGCAGCCTGTTTGCTGCTCCGGGCATGGAGCACACATCAAGGAGATAGCTTTCCAAAGCGGCCAGCTCTCTCCTGCACCGCCCTGTCCAAAGCAGGAATGGGCAGGACTGACCTTAGTGCTTGGTTTGTCCTCCGTGGAAGCCTCCATCCCTGCAGTTCTGTCACCAGCTAGCAGTAGCTGTGAGCGTGACCTTTCCCGTCCCATCTGCACGTAGCCCGGCCATTGCTGGCCTTTGTTTCTGCCTCCAGCCCTCTTCCACGGGCTGCAGCTCAGCATGGGTCCTCCAACGGGAGCTGGTGGTGGCTGCGGAATGGCCCGTGGCAGCAGGCTGGGCGTTCTGCTCCAGCTGGGCTCTCCAGAGGGGCCTCTACCTGCTGCTGCACATTCTCCGTGGTGTCCGAGATCCTGTGGGCGCAGTGCTGGAGCAGCACGTCATTGAGATGTTCTCCCTCAGGGAGCTCTGCATGGGGAAGTGGCAGAGCCCCAGGGCGGGTGAGAGGCAGGAGTGATTCCGCAGTGATGGCAGCAGTAGGTGGGATGCGGCTGCGGTTGTGCCGGAGGGAGATGCTTGTGCTGGAACGCCCTGCCTTTACCAGAGGGGCTGCAGGAGGGAGGTTGCTCTCCAGGGGCTTCTGGATTTGAGCTTTCCCTTGGTCTGGATCAACTGCGTGTTGGATAATGCTGCCAAATAACTCCAGCAGCTCGCGCTGTAGAGCCAGGGACCGAGGGCTGGGGAGGGGCAGAGGAGGGGTAGATGTGCGATGTTGCCCATATGATTTGACCAAGTGTTCCTGATGAAGATGGGGACTTTGTGTCTGTCCTTTGTGACTGAGGAGGGCCCTTTGGATTAGCACCAGCGGGATCCTTCAGGGATCCTGCACCAATATTTATTGTCTGGGTTGGGTTTGGAGAGGATATCTCTCGTTCTTCCATCCTGGGGCTGTAGAGATCTGAATGTGCCCTGTTGGATGATTCCCTCCCCCCAGAGCCGGGTGTTGTGTACCCTTTCCCCTGGGAAAAGCAGGGCATGGCAGAGCAGTCAGGGTGGCTGGACCCATGGGAGCAGGAGTTGCCTCCACGTGCCGGGCCACTCAGACTCCCAACGTGTTCCCTGGCAGGAGCGCATCTTCATGGAGAACGTGGGAGCCGTGAAAGAGCTGTGCAAACTGACAGACAACCTGGAGACCCGCATCGACGAGCTGGAGAGGTGGAGTCACAAGCTGGCCAAGCTCAAGCGGCTGGACAGCATGAAGTCAACCGTGAGCTCCGGCGCATTCAGGTACGGGCGTACTGAGGGCAGGGGAGCTGGAAGGGACGTCTCCTTTTGAGACCAGGCAGCCCTGAGTGACAGCTGGGTTTGGGAAAGGGGGGATGGGGAGGAGTGGTGGGCTGCTGGCAGTTGGCCTGGGGTAGATTCAAGGAGCTGAGACTGGTGAGACGGGTCTGGCATACACATACCAACAGCCTGCTCCGAGACCAGCCCAAAAACCCCCAGTGTGAAACTGTCTCCATGTCTCCCCAGAGTAAGTGAGCGCCTTCCTCAGCGCAAAGTGTTTCTCGTGCTCCCAGAATCATCCTGCTGAGCTTACGCAGGTTTTGGGGCAGAATTCAGGCTCTCTGGGCAATGCACCAGCGCTGCACCTCCCCTTGAGCGGATGAAGGGACCAGGGTTTGTGACTGTCGTGCTGCGCAGAGGTCTCTCTCCTGCCAGAGAGTGACGATTTTGCCTGGGAATGCCTTCCAGTGCTGTCCCTGCACAGCTCAGCTCCGTTCCTCCTCTCTCCTTGCAGCCAAACAGGAAGCCAGTTCAGCCGTGCGGGAAGCGTGCCCCACAAAAAGAGACCCCACAAAGTAGCCAGCAAGGTAAGGGACCGCTCCCGAAAGAGCAGGGGAAGGTGACCTGTCTAAGAACGGTCGTCTGCATGGTCCTGGTGTGTTTCCTTCCACATGCTGCAGAGGGAGAGACCCTGTCTGCTCCCGTTTCCGTGACCTCTCCTTCTTTTCTGCGCCTAATGAAGACATTACATGGCTGGTGAGGGGTCTGGAGCACAAGTCTCCTGAGGAGCAGCTGAGGGAACTGGGGTTGTTCAGCCTGGAGAAGAGGAGGCTGAGGGGAGACCTTCTCGCTCTCTGCAGCTGCCTGAAAGGAGGGTGTAGCCACGGGGGGTCGGTCTCTTCTCCCAAGGAACAAGTTATGGGACAAAAAGAAACGGCCTCAAGTTGCGCCAGGGGAGGTTTAGATGGGATATTAGGGAAAATTCCTTCACTGAAACGGTCATCAAGCATTGGAAGAGGCTGCCCAGGGCAGTGGTGGAGTCGCCATCCCTGGAGGTATTTCCCAGCCGGGCAGACGTGGCGCTGAGGGACATGGGTTAGGGCTGGGTTGGGCAGTGTTGGGTTGGTGGTTGGACTCGATGACCTTTAAGGTCCCTTCCGACCTGGGTGATTGGGTGATTCTATGGCTTCTGCTCTGCGGGGGGTCAGGGCTTGCAGGGGAGCAGGAAGAAAGTTTGGGATGGGCTGGGTGGGATCTGTGCAAGGACACGAGCGGGAAGGAGCCCTGAGCTGATCCTGGGGTTTTTCTCTTGCAGTCACCGTCAGTTGTCCCGGAACAGGCCTGCATCAGCCAGCGCTTCCTGCAGGGCACCATCATCGCCCTGGTCATCATCATGGCATTCAGGTGAGACCGCGCGCCCAGGGCTGCCGCTTCTCCGCTGGCTCTCTCCAGCTCCTGGGTTTGGCCCGTGCCACCCGCGGGGTGCGTGGCGAGGGGCCGCGGACCTGCGGCTTCTATATGGGCTGAAATCCCTTGGAAACAGATCAGAGCCATGACGTGGCCCTTGTCCCCATGCCCGTCCTCAGTCTGTACCTCTCTCTTTAATTCCCAGTGTGGTGTCCATGTCCACGCTCTACGTGCTGAGCTTGCGCAGTGAAGAGGACCTGGTGGATATCGATGGGTAGGTACTTCTGGGCTCCGGGGGAGGGAAGTGGGGACCGGGGGAGTCTGAAGCACAAAAAGCGGCCGCTGTGGGGTTGTTGAGCAGGGAGTCAAGCTGGAAAACCAACCACACACAGCCAGGTCTGATGTCAGTTAAATTATGTGGAGCAAGAAGTGAGGAACAGAGAAGAAAAAGAAAATACTCTGCTGTTTGGCCACTTAACGCTCGTGGCGGGTCTGAACGTTCTTTGGACACCTCTTCAGCTGGACTAAAACAGCATCGTCCCACTGATGGCAGTGGGGCTGGACCAGGCTGTGCTGGGCAAGAGTTTTCCTCTGCAAAAGTGTCCCTAGTGTGGAGGAAGCATTGAGGGAACGGCCCCAGCCCGGCAAGCGTGCGCACAGGCAGCCTCTGCTGGGCGTTCAGTTTTGGCACGCTTCACTCCTTTGGGAGCTCACGTTACCCGATAATGAGTCTCTTTTTCTCTCTCTCCTCTCCCTGTCCTATTTCTCTCCCTCCTGTTCTTGTTCCATCTCTCGTCCAACCCACTTTCTTTCCACTTCGTCTTTAATTTTCCCATTCTTGTCTTTTCATTTCCATCATCTCCCGTATCCTCTTTTCATTCCCCCTTGTCCTCCTCATCTTCTACCGACCTGCCTTTTCTTCCCGACTCCCTTCACTGTCCTGTAGCTCTTTTGCTGTGCCCGCTGCCTGTCTCCTGGCCCTCTTTCGGCACAGGGGTCCCGGGGTCCCGGTCGCTCTATGTCCACGGTATGTTACTGTTTCATTATACTGTTGTTTAATTGCTGCATCCCTTCTCTCCATTCCTCTTCTTTCTTCCACCTGCACCACAGAAGACCAAGAATCTTAAGCAAAATGGAAAGCAAAGAAAGGGATATGAATATACGCCAGCGGGTGCGACTCTGGGAGGAAGGATTATGGACCTCATCAGGAAGGGGAAATTAGGATTAGGAGATGGAAGAACCAATTAATCTAAGGCTAAATAAAGAAATGACATACTGCAGGTAGAGCAGGAGCAGGCAGTGTGAAAGGAGCAGAGCGAGCATGTAAAAAGGAAGAGGATTTGGAAGAATTACCCAAAAAGCTGTCCCGACCCTCTCGTCATATGTGAGTAGCTTTATGGCGGAGGGTCACCCTGCAGTACAGTCCAGATTACTGTGCAACAGGAGGACAGGAAAAAAAACCCAAACCTAAATTATTTCTTTTTATGAGCTGTCGCTGCCGGGATTGTTTGGGAAGTGCTGACACAGGGAAAGCTGGCCGAGTTGCTCGTTAGGTACAGCCCTGTGAAGCACCTCCGTTAATGGGATCTGCAGGGCTGCTGCAAAATCCTTCTCTTAAAAGGAAAAGAGGCCCCACCTGTGTGTCAGCACCCTCTGAACGAAATGCTGCGTAAAGAGCGGTGGAAGGCACAATTAATTTGTTCTTTTAAGAACTCCACATCAGAGTGTTTCACAGGAAGCTATTAAAAAGGTAATTGCTTGTGGGATGGGAGATAAAGCCGGGCATGGGAAGTGTTGAGGAGGCAGTGGAGGGACATGAGGGATGGGGGTAGGTTTTTGGCTGGGATGCAGGTTAGCTCCAGAGGCTGGTGGCCACATTGCCTCCAGGAGACCGGCGGTGCCTCTCCTTTCACCAGAAAAAGAAATACATGTAATAAGATAAGTCCTGCAGGTGACAAAGTGATATTCTGATTTCTCTAAATGAGTGAAAGCTCCATTTATCTTTGAGAAACCTTGAGCAATGCTAAGGGGACAGGCAAGACAGGGGTACAGGGGTACAGCAAAACGCGGGACCGACAAAACTGAACTGCTCCTCTGCCTGGGCAGGGTCTGGAAAGACACTGAGGGGCTGGAGCGTGTCCAGGGAAGGGGACGGGAGCTGGGGAGGGGTCTGGAGCACAAGTCTCCTGAGGAGCAGCTGAGGGAACTGGGGTTGTTCAATCTGGAGAAGAGGAGGCTGAGGGGAGACCTTCTCACTCTCTGCAACTGCCTGAGAGGAGGGTGTAGCCAGGGGGGAATCAGTCTCTTCTCCCAAGGAACAGGTGATAGGACAAAAGGAAACGGCCTCAAGTAGCACCAGGGGAGGTTTAGATGGGATATTTAGAAAAATTCCTTCACAGAAAGGGTTGTCAAGCATTGGCAGAGGCTGCCCAGGGCAGTGGTGGAGTCACCAACCCTGGAGGTATTTCCCAGTCAGGCAGACGTGGTGCTGAGGGACATGGGTTAGGGGTGGGTTGGGCAGTGTTGGGTTGGTGGTTGGACTAGATGATCTTAAAAGCCTCTTCCAACCAAAACGATTCTCTGATTCTATGGACAGGTAAGATCTTGAACATCTCTGTTAGGAGCTCAGTAAAAATTACTGCTCTGTGGGCAGCTGCAGTGCGTGAAGAGCCGTGGTTTATCCCGTATCTCTGTAGGCGGTAGCTGGTGCCCAGAGGTGTTGTTGCTCTGGGCTCCTCGTGCAGACATGGGAGAAAACCAGCACGAGGCAGCAGTTCCTCCCGTTTTGCACTTTCCTTACCCTTGGGAGATGCCTGTAGTGTCCTCAGCTCAGATCCTGGTAGCTTCAGTGAAACACCTGAAGTGACATGGGATGAATCTGAGTGGGATTGTGTGTCTTTCTGAAAAACAAAGTGAGGAACGGTCTGTCTCTCAGTGGTAAGGGGCACCTCCCTTAGGGAATGGTGAGTGCTTGGAGCCCGTTATGGCCTCACACATTGAGACCTGAGCACGTAAATCCACCCGGAGATCACTGTTGGAAATCAAGTCCACTGAGTAGACCATGTTCCCCGGGGAGCATTGCTGGCATCTTCTGAACCAGTTGGGACTTGTCCCTGCCAGACGTGGGGCTGCCACATGATCTGCTGGGGCATTTCCTAGCTCTCCTTGCTGTCTTCCCAGCTTGCGTGCCTCTCTCCTGCCTTTCCCTTTCCAGATGACTCCAGTCTCTGCTCCTCGTCACCCTTGCGCTCTCCACATCTGCTCCTGCTCCGTGTACCCGGTCCCATCACCCCACTCACCGCTCCAGCCGCTTCTCTCTTTGCCTACAGGGAATGCTGTTGTCCCCCACGGCAGAGGTTTTCACCGTATTTTCCTGCGTTTCAGATCAGGCCAGAACTTCGACAAAACGCAGATGGTGCGATCCACAGCCGCGTCCAGCGGAGCCAGCGGCAGGACCCCCACGCACCACGGTAGGTGGCAGTGGGACAGGGGGCCTGGCAGACGCACCTGATGGTGGGTGGTGGTGCAGGGTGGTGAGCGTGGCTGCTCCTCCGTGCCAGGGGCTTGCTGGGAGGTCCTGGGGCTCTGGTTTTGTGGGAGTTGGGACACTCGGCGCTGCTCCGGTTGGATGCCTCTCCCCTTGACTCACTCCACGTGTCCCTGCTGTTTGTCCCGCAGTCACAGAGGACACGCGTGACTTAGTCCTTGGCTCACCGGGTCACAGCGTGCTGGCCTGCTTCAGCCCGCCGTGTTTCTCCACATGCTGCTCTGCTGCTCCCACCAATGCCTCCTCTGTTGTCCTCTCTGAGACCAGCCCCACTCACGCCACGAACCGGACAGGTAGGTACCAGCCCAGGCAGCCGGGAGGTGCTGGGACTACACCGAGTTCTGTGTCACCGCTGCATCACCCCGTATCCCCAGCCCCAGCTCGCCTCGTGTCTCACCCCTGCACATGGAGGTGCAGCCCGCCCTTCGGAATGTCCCCGGCTTCCCCCGCATCTGCTGGCTCGGGACCTGTCCCGGCAGGCAGCTGCGGGGCAAAGCGGGACTGCCAGGCTGACCAGCCGCGCGGCACGGGTGACATCAGGCTGACAGGCATGAAGGGGACCTGGGAGGTCTTTGGAGCCGCCTGCTTTGCCACCAGGAAGCCGGGGGATGCTGCTCCAGGCTGGCCAGCATGTACAGAATCACAGAATCACAGAAAGTTAAGGGTTGGAAGGAACCTCTAGAGATCATCTGGTCCAACCCCCCTGCCAGAGCAGGTCCACCTACAGCAGGTGGCACAGGATGGTGTCCGGGCGGGTTGGGAATGTCTCCAGAGTTGGAGACTCCACCACCCTCAAAGGAAAGAAGTTCCTCCTCGTGTTCAGATGGAACTTCCTATATTTGATTTTATGCCCATTGCCCCTTGTCCTGTCACTGGGCACCACTGAAAAAAGCCTGGCCCCCTCCTCCTGGCCCCCTCCCTTTAAGCATTGCTCAACATTGATGAGATCCCCCTCAGCCTTCTCTTCTCCAGACTAAAAAGACCCAACTCCCTGAGCCTTTCCTCATAAGAAAGATGTTCCAGCCCCCTCATCATCTTTGTGGCCCTTCGCTGCACCCTCTCCAGCAGTTCCCTGTCCTTCTTAAACTGGCCTTACTTACCTTGAACTTCCCTTGCGGTCTGGCCTCATTCCTCTGTGCGCTGGGAGCGGGGCGTGCTGCCTCTGGCTGCCCACCCGTGGCTTTTGGAAGCTCGCTCGCTCCGTCATTGGCGCTGTTGCAGCAGGAACAGCAGCACAGGCAGTCGCTGCAGAGCCGTAACACCCCTGGAGTCACACCTTGACCTTGGACACCGTGCCTGGCCCCAGGGCTGTGCTTTGTCCCCACAGCCTGCTCTACCGTCCCTTTGCTGCGAGGATCCCACCAGCTCCTTCAGGCACGGAGGCTGGGAAGGCTCAGCGGGTCACCGGGGAGGTGACGTGGGGACAGGACAAAGGCAGGGCTGCGCTGGCCTCGGGGGTCAGGGGTGCCGCCAGCCTCGCGCTGCCTCTCAGCACATCCTTGCTCTCCCTTTTCTTCACAGACCAAAGTCAGACCTCGCTCCTGCCGGTGACAAATATCAAAGCCAAATCCAGGGGCATCACCGGGAAAGCAACCTCCTACACCAAGTGGCCAAAGACGCCTGACAGGTCTCAGAGCTTCGGCAGCCCCAATGCCAGCCCCTCCTCCCCCTTCACCCACATCCAGGGCAAATCCAAGTACATCTCCAACCTCTCGCTCTCCCGCAGCAACTCCCCGCTGGGGCAGGCTCGGCAGCAGCGCAGCATCCAGCAGCCGGTGAGCGAGTGGCCCCGCACGGAGGATCCCGGCACGGATGGTAGGTGGACCCCCATCTTCTTCCCTCCCTGCAGCGCCGCCGCGGTCCTGGGTTCTCTCCTGGGGTATCCTCAGCCAGCTGGATCTCTTCTGTCCCGCACAGAGGACGTGGTCCCCATCCTGCAGCTTGTTTAGCCCCAGCTCTCCCAGTGCAGCCGGGTTCAACCTCCAGCCCTGCCCTTCCTCCCCCAACGCTGCCCTGCACTTTCTGGCCATATTAGCCAGTGGCTGGTTCCCTTCGGAGGCTGCTGTACCGGTGTCTCCATTCTTACCCCCATCTCAGCTTGCTCAGCCATTTCTAAGTCAGATCTAGAGGAGGGAACGCACGGATTCGGTCATGCTGGCAGCGGAGAGAGAGGAGTGTCGATGACCAGCCATTGGCACAGCTGGCGGCACCCCGTCTCCCGGCTCCCCGTGCCTGGACATGGTGGTAGCGCAGTCTTGCAGCAGTCTGACCCCCTCTCTGATGACGGGGTGATGGGGAAAGGTGGTCTCAGTGCCAGGCGTCCCTTCCAGCCCTTCTCCCTCAGGGTACCCCGGCCGCCGTCCCTTTGCTGCTCCTAAACAGCCCGTTCTCCCACCCGCAGGGCCGAGCCCAGTGCTGCACTCCATCCGCATCCTGGAGATCAACATGGCCATCCAGTCCCAGTACTGCGCAGCCGCCCACGCGTGCAGGTGAGTGGGGCAAGGGCAGCCCTTTGGTGGGAGCACCGGGGGAAGCAGCGGATACGCAGCTCCTGGAGCCCCGGGCCATTCCCTGCCGTCACCCCGAGGCAGCCCCTACTGCTCCTCAGAGTGCGGGGGGTGGCATCTGGTGACAAGCTCATCCTTGGGAACTGAACTGGGAAGCCCTTCCCTCTGCAGTCTCAGCCCCGCAGAGACTTTGGGTGCTGTCCCGGCCATCTCACCGCGTCCTGAAAGGCTGTGGTGAGGTCTAACGCTCCCTCTGTGTCCCTAGGGCTGGAAACTTCACCTACCGCATCCCTGTCAACCAGCTCACGGCAGTGAACACCAACCTGACCCTGGAGATGAAGTGAGTGGACAGGGCTCATCTCTGTGGTGTTCCGGTACCCCTGAAAGTCAGCTGGATGCTGTGCCTTGGTGGCCACGGTGTCTCCGGCTGGAGCTGGGGAAGAGGTGGCGGAGGCTGCTCCCTTCCAGCGTCTCACTGTGTCTTGTCTCCCCAGCTCCTCCGCCGCTGCTTCCATCTCCCTTTGTGGCCTCGTCTCCAACGACCCCTGCCAGGATGCCGTGAGCGCCAACAGCTCCACCGATGCCACAGACGCACAGGTAGGGAGGGAGGGAGGG
>VZSF01009567.1:0-101105 GCA_013398295.1 Chionis minor
CCCCCCACAGTGCTGGGCAGACCCCCTATAGCCACCCCAAGGGCCAGGTGTCCTCTCCAGGGCTAGGCATCTCCCCATAACCGCTTCCCAAGGGACAGGCAGCCCTCCCAAGGGCTGGATAACTTCCTGTGCTCACCCCCCAAGGGCTGGGCAGCCCCCCATAGCCATCCAAAGGGATAGGCAGCCCCTTCCCAGAGGCAGTACACCTCCCCGTCAGCCACCCCAAGGAACGGGGCATCCCCCTTCAAGGGCCAGATGTCCTCCCCCAAAAAGAACAGGTATCACCCTCATGCCTTTTCCCAAAAAAAACCCCAATCCCGCCCCCCCAAGAGCAGCACGTCCCCCCAGCCACAGTGCTGGTCACCCTTCCCAAGGGCCAGATATTCCCTCAGGGCCATGGTGGGGGGCAGGAAGACACTGCGGTCTTTGGGAGTCACCACAAGCGCTGCCCCATCCCCGGCCATGGGGGGCCAAGACCAACACCCCAGGGCTGGAGGCAGGGGGGCATAGACACAGCCCCCCCATCCACGGAGCAGAGAGCTGGCAAGAGAGCAAAGGGTAAATGCCACTGATAATTTGTGGGATAATTAGGGGCAACCTGCTCATCTTACACCATGCTTAGGTCTTTATTGGACACACCTGGTGCTGCTCCCACTGGGAACAGCACCCTCAGGAGCTGCTGAGCGCACCCGGGGTGGGGGGGGTGGTAAATGCACATGGAGCAGCACCCCACCCCATGAGCCTCCCCATCACCTCTGCCCACCCTGGTCCGCTGCAGCAATGGTGGTGATGCTCATCCTGGTGTCTCCTCACTGGACAAAAATGGGAGAAACCTCCATAAATAAAGCAAGTTCTCCGGATAGTTCCTCTGTGTCCGTCCCCCCCCGGCCACAGCCCCCGCCAGCCCGAGCCACTGCTGCCGAGCTCTCCTGGGCCTTAGCGGCGCATAAAGGGTTTCTCCCTCGTCCGGCGATAGGCCTGTAGCATCTGGCGTGTCCCCAAATACAGAAGGGAAACGGCTATTCAGCACTTCTGCTGCCTGATTGCTATTAACAGCTCCACCATTCCTCTTCCTCAGTGGACCCGCGCTACCGCTGGGGCAGCTGCCACTTTTTATAAACTTAATTTAAAAAAACTAAATTCTTCTTCTCCTCTCCGGCACCGCTGGTTCCCCCAGTTCTCCATCCACTTCCTATCTGTCACCGTCAGCTTCCACCTGGGGCTCTCCTGCCCTGCGGACAAGGAAACAGCATCCATGTCCTTGGAAGAGTCATGGGATGGTCAACCAAGATCCACTCAGTGTCTGCCAGGTCTCGGGGCTGAGCCAGGCTTGCCCCATCCTGGGACACAGAGGGTTTCCCTGGAACCTGGGCTCCCGGTGCTCCAGGACTGGCTTCCCCAGCCCCATCCTGGCTCACCCACGCCGGCACCAGGCTCCGGTGCCACACGAGCGCCGCACAGGACTGGCCACGGCGGGATGATCCCCGGCACCCCTGCCTGTTCTCCGCCGTGCACCCCTGTCCCACTGCCCACCCGCCACCTCTGTGGCCCCCAGGGACGAGCTGCCCCCCAGGACCCACGTGGTCACGGCATGGTGACGTGCACCCCAGGCCAGAGGGTGGGGGGGCTCGGCAAGAGGGTGGCGGTTTTGGGGATCCCAAGCTCTGCGGGGTGGGACTGACAGCCCCAGCGGCAGGGACAGATCCTGCCACGCCAGCGGGGATTGAAAACCCAACCGGGAAACGCCCGTGGGCGGGAGGGGGCTCAGGCTGCCCTTGCCCTGACGCCGCAGCGATGGGCTCCCAGACAGCTCTCGGTGCCGCAGTGGGTCTGCTCTGAGCCAGGGGCTTTGGGTCTCCCCGCAGGACCCTTATTTCCCTTGGAGCCACCCGGGAGGGGACGCGGAGCCCCACGGGCCACCGGCCTTTGGGGGAGCGGGACAGGGAGCGGGGGATCAGCTCGTGCAAAGGGAGACTTTGCCTGCTGCTTCTTGCTGACCGGCTGTTTTATATCAAGGCGGGAGGGGGGGATTTGCTGTTCTAGATGGTATTTTAATGGGCAGGCAGGCAGCTGGAGCCTGGGAGAAGCCTGCTTTACATTGTTTGGGGTTGTAACAAATAAATTCAATTAAAGGCAAATGGCTCCGCGCAGCCCCCACCCTGCGCAGTGTCTCTGCGGCACCGGTGGGCTGCGAGAGCCCCGGGTGCGAGGCGGGGGCCCGGGGCTTTGCCCCCGTGCCAGGGCCACCCGGGGACCCTGCCCACCCTCGTCCCCGCCACCCGGGAGATGCCGGGGAGAGCCGGCGGGATGTGGCGGGAGCCAGGGAGCCCGGGGCACCGCACCCACCGAGCGCCTGGAGAGGGGGTGGCGTGGCCAGGGAGTCCGCCCTGTCCCTTGTCCCCGTACTGCGCGTCCCACCCCGTCGACCAAAGGGGATGGGAAAATCCCGGCGGGCAGGAGCCACACCACGGCGGGCACTCCTTGGGGACGGGCAGCCCGGGACAACGGCCTCGGTGGGCAGCGGCATCCTCCGGGCAAGTGGAGGCCGGGCAGGGGCTAGGGCGTGGAGCTGGGCTTTGCACGGCCATGATGAGCCTTCGCACGGCCCTGCGGGCTGGGGGGGAAAGCGGAGGGGACTTGGCGGGGACATGCCAGAGCCTCGGCACGCTGTAAACAGCCGCTGCCGCAACAGCAACTCCTCTGCTGGGAGCCAGCGCCGGGCGTTTGTTAGTTGGAAACCAGATGGTGCTCTCCCAAGCGCCGGCACAGGCCGCCTGGCCGCAGCCCCAAGCCAGGCGCAGGCTCCCAGGGACCCCGGGGCCGTGCAGCGCCCAGCGCCGGGACCCCACCAGGGTGGCCGGAGAGGTGGAGGTGCAGGGAGGGACCCCCAGATGGATGGGCAGTGTCGGGGTGCTGCCTGCCCCAGCTGGCACTGGGTGTGTCCCAAGGGGATGCCATGTCCCAAAGGGATGCCGTGTCCCAAAGGGATGCTGTGTCCCAAAAGGATGCTGTGTCCCAAGGGGATGCTGTGTCCTGAGGGATGCTGTGTCCCATAGGGATGCTATGTCTCAAGGGGATGCTGTGTCCCCAAAGGATGCTGTGTCCCAGGGGGATGCTGTGTCCCAAGGGAGGCAGCATCCACCACAGGGAATTAGACATGGGGGCATTAGCATCCCATGTATTTCCATGTGCCGTACGGTGCCTCAGTTTCCCTGTGCTCCCCCCAAAAGCAGGAGGCTGAAGGGGGTGGGAAGAGAGGCTGGTCCCCCAGTCCACCTGGTCCCTCCAGATAGGGCTGAGATAGCAGGGAGGGGATAAAGCTCCATCTCCTCGGCCAGGGAAAGCCCTGGGGAAGGATCAGAGGGATCCCTGCCACATCCCACCTGGGGTTTTCTCCATGGGACACGGCACAGGGTACATGCCCAGCGAGACCCCAGCCCAGCATTGCCAGCAGGACCCAGGTGTCCGGGCTCTTCCCCAGCCCCAGCAGTCCTGAGGGCAGGTGCATGGAGGGGGCATGGACAGACACATCCCAGCCCTGGGATGTTGGGGAGGGGGGCACCGCAGCAGGACAAACAGACAGGGGCCAGGGGAGGGGATGGCATCCCTGGCAGCCGTGGGGGGGGGTCCCGTGGTGTTTACAGAGCTTAAAAACCGCCTAAGCCCCGCAAGGCCACGGCGCACAATAGCGTGTGGACGTGGTGACACCGGCCGTCCCCACACCACCTTGGAAGACAGAGGGCCCTGCCACCCACCGCCAGCACCGGGATTAATTATGATAATGTAGTTCTTTCCCCCTTTGTCACCCTAATGAATGGGCCCCTTTAGGATTTTAAGGCCTTTGTTTGGTGCCTCTTTACTGCGGTATTGTAGGATGGGGACTAGCAGGTGGCAGGTCCCCAAACAGCCCCTTTTGTCTCCTTTGGGGGCTGTTTTGTGGTGGGGTTGGAGAGGGGGGTGCGAGGATGCGGCGGAGGGGGGGTGGGAGGGGGCTGCAAGGGGGCTCCTGGATGGAGCCACAGCGCTTGCCCCATTGCTGTGGGGCTGCGGTGCCCCACACCATGCACCGTGGCATCGGGGACCGCTGTCCCCGGCCGTGCCCCAAGCCACCCGTGCCCGGGCCCGCTCAGTGGGCAGATGCTGGGAGCCACCGTCTGAGCCCCTGCCTTGATCTTTTATTGCCTGGGCAAATCAATTACCCAGCAGAAAAGTCCCTAAATCCCACCATAAAACCCGTTTAGCAGCCGCCGTGGCACTCGCCAGGCAGCCCGCTGCCGGCACGGAGCCGGGAGCAATTTGCTGCGGGGAGGGTGGGTAGTCGCTGCCGGGGAAGGTCAGTCTGCGGCCGCAGCCACGCAGCGTCTCCGCTGGAGGTAGATGGGGACTTCCCGGGGCTCCTGGCCGTGCTCGGCCCTTCCTGAGATCCCAACTCCCTGCACCAGCCCATCCCCATCCTCATCCCCTGGACATGGGAGCAGCTGGGGATGTGCCAGAGCTGGGGACAGCCGTGGGAACTGCGGGGATCAATGAGATGGCACAGAGGGGCAGGGAGCAGGGATGACACAGGGAATGGAGGCAGCTGGATAGTGACGCCCTGTGCCAGCGTGGGTCTGTGTGTCCCATTGCAGGGCCATTGGTCATACTCAGCAATGAGCCCAGTGCCACCACGGTGGCAATGATGGAGCCTCGTTCCCTCCCCTTCAGCCACATACGGGCATCATTAATACCATGGGGACAGTGCCAGCACAGGGACAAAACCAGTGTGGGGCTGCGGGACCTGGGAATGCTCAATGTCTCCCTCATTGCAGGCTGGATTGGGAGGTGCCTTCAGGATGCCCAGTAGCACTGGAGAGCCGGGTCTGCTCTGCATGCCACCAGGCACTGCAGATCCCTCTGTCCCACAGCACATTCCCCACGGCACAGAGGACCCCAACCGCCCTGTCCCCCCCAGTGGCGCAGGGCAGAGGGGCTCCGCGGGGAGGGGGCAGCTCCTGGCCGGGCACCACCGGGGGCTGCGAACCGGTGAGCAGCGAGGTGGTAAAATGGTGACAAGTAATTCGTGTCCCGGCCAGTCCTTTCATGCCGACGCCGTTTTATGGGTGAGGAAATTGCTTGTGAGTCAGGAACACAGGAGACAAATTTAGGAAGTGCTCTCTGAATGTGCCGGGGTCAGGCGCCGAGGCCGAGCGCTTGAAACCTGGGTGGCCTCGGCGCTCGCCCCGCGTCCCCCCCCGCCCCGGCTCCTCGGCATGGGAAAGCAGACCTTTTATCTTATCACTGCTCTTCCGCCGCCCCGGCCTCCCCTGCATGGCCCCCTCTCGGCACAGCCGCTCGCACCGCAGACACAATGCGTGGCGGCAGCCAGCCCCCAGCCCGCGACCCTCCAGGAGTGCCCGGCACGGGGAGCTGCTCCCACCCGCCTCCACCCGCCCGCCTGCCAGGAGGCTTGAGGTTCCCCACATCGCCCCATGTCCCCTCGCCCCATGGCACCTTGTTGGCCCAAAGGGAGGAGAGCTTGGGGTCCCCCCCTTCAGGGACCAGCCCTGGCACAAGCTCCCACATCCCCAGGGATGCAGCGGTGGGGGAACGCCGGTGCGAAGGTGTCCGTGTGCCGTGGAGCGAGCAGTGCCCACAGATGCTCCCCATCCCCACCGGCAAAGGCGCTGGGGCAGGCAGACCCCCGTGCCGTGTAGTGGCGTCGCACCCAACACCTCCTCCCTCCCCATCCCGGCCTTCCCCAAGTCCCCCTCGCCTGCCCTCCTGTGTGCCGGGGGAGCAGGTTCTCCCTTTTGTTCGTTTGCTGCGGTTTTAATTGGGAGGAAAGGCCGCGGCCCCATTAAAACGCACCCAAATGCAGCTGACGGCTACCTTGAGCGCGCAGCCCCCTTTCCCCGGCCGCCGCCGAGCGCGCCGCATCGGGCGGTTTGGATGTATTTTTCTTGATCGCTGGCCAAGCGCTCTCTCCTGCAAAGCAGCATGTTTCTCATTTTCTGTAGGTTTAACTCCAAATTAATTTGTAAGCGATCTAGGTTTCTTGTTCCCCGAAAGATACCTAATAGCGGGGTGGGGGGGGGGGGGGGCAAGCTCCTGCCAACTGAAACATCTCAGCGGGGTAAAGGAAAAGCAGGAAAAAGAAACCCAGGAACTGTGACCCCTGGTGGGTATTTAACAAGGTGTCAGGGCGAGGGATTTTCGGTGCTGGCTAAGTGGATGTGACACCGGCCCTGCGGGTCGGGATGGGGCGTGGGGATGCTCCCGCCATGGCGGCAGCTGCTGCTGCGGGGTCCTATCCTGACCTGGCCCTTCAGGGGGAGCGGGAGCAGGGAGGGATGCTGGGCACCCCACCACCTGCGCTGGCGGGTGCTGTGAGCCCCAGGCTGCGAGGAACGTGGCCGGGAAGTGGAGATGAGGTGGGATCAGCCATCCCCAGCGTGAGCTGCTGGAGATGCCCTCACCGCAGGATGGAGGGAGTGTATTGGCACCCGGCGAGGGCCGCCGAAGCGCCGGCGCCTGCGAGGGAGGCAGGGGAGGTCCGGTGGGATGGGGGTCTCCCAGGGCTGGTGGGCTGCAGGAGGGGGCCGGCGAGCCTGCCGGGCGCCCCTGCCACATGGGAAGCGGGCACGGTTTAATTGGGCGGGCGGCCGCTCGGCGGGGCCGGCTGCTGGCAGGCGGACACAAGCTCTTTTGTCTCTGCTCTCGCTCCCGACACCGGCTGGGGCTGGCAGGGCCCGGAGCGGTTCAGCCACCGAGAGCCGAGCTCGCCACTGGGGCAAGCAGCCAAACCCACCCCGGCTCCTCAGGCTGTCACAGGCCTTCGCTGCATGCGAGGAAGCGCCCAGGTGGCCGGCGAGGCTTCCCGGCCGGTCAGGGGTTAGGAAAGTTGCGGCAATCCCCTGCAAAGAGTCCCGCAGCCCTCCCTGTGTCCCTTTATTGCCAGGAGAACCGGCGGGAGCAGGCGAGACCCCTGCCCTGCCCAGGGCTGCCGAGGGGCTGGCTGCGTGGCCGGGGTCCCAGGGCAGCAGTGAGAGCACCCGGGCTTTCACACCCCAACGCAGGACCTGCCAGGAGATGCCAAGGTGAGATCTGCAGCAAAAGCAGCCGCCGCTTTCAGATCCCGGTTCCTCTTGCCGCGTCTTTCAGCTCCACTCAGATCTCCTCTGCATCACGGGGTCACAGGCTGGGGGGGGCTGTGCATCTCCCCCCTTCCCTGGCACCCTCCAGGCATGGTGGCTCTCCAGCTCCTGGGGTGATGTCCGTGAGCGCGGAGAGTGGCAGGGTTGGTGCTGGTTGGGGACAAGGGGCTGACCCCCGCCACGTGCATCCTTTGCCTGTCCAGTCTCCTGGGGGCAGCACAGTAAGGAACCCTGGAGCCTCCTCTCCCAGACCTCCCTCGCCAGGAGGAGAACAGGGGCTATGAAGTTCCGAAAGGACATCACAGCGGGAGCAGGAGCCATCTCCAGGTGATGGGGGAGATGGCCTGGCCACCACCGAGAGGGAACTGTCCCTCCTCACCGAGCAGCCCCAGCCCTTTGCGTGGGGGAAGCAGAGCCGGGGCTGCCGGGTGCGTCAAAGCCAGCTGTGGATCAGCGGCGGCCGAGAGCAGAG
The DNA here is from genome assembly GCA_013398295.1 of Chionis minor. Classification (NCBI taxonomy): domain Eukaryota; kingdom Metazoa; phylum Chordata; class Aves; order Charadriiformes; family Chionidae; genus Chionis; species Chionis minor. Next base: position 7,606 of record VZSF01009567.1, read on the forward strand.
CACGGCCAAATCCCTTCTTCCCGGCATCCGGCACCAACCACCCTCTTTGCAGAAAGGCCTGAGCGAGGCGAGATGCCGCTGTCGCTCCAGGGCCGCTGGGAATGGCTGGGCGACGAGGCCGAGCGCTGCCGACCCGAAGAACGGGCACCATCCCGGTGGTGGTGAGGGACGTCTTGTGGGCAGCGCAGCCTGGTAGGGCTCAGCTCCCCGAATCTCCTGACCCACCGCCAGGGGATTCCTGGCTTTCCTTGCCCAGGAGCCCAGCCGGATGCTTTGGGGGAATCCCAGTGCTGGAGTGAAAAATCAGAGGGAAGGGGCTGCGGGAACTTTACCCACTGGCCATCTCAAACATTCCCATAACTACCACCGTCGACGCCAGTCAGTTGGTCCTCACCGTCCCTTCCAGCTCTCCCAGTGCTGGCAGGCGGCTGTGCCCCGGCCCTGGGTGCAGGTGTTAGTACCGGGAACGGCAGCCTGTGGTCCCAGAGGAATGGTGGTTGTGCCTTCTCTGCCTGGGGCGACCCACATCCCGCGGTGGGGTTAAACTCCCCAAGGAAAGGAGGGAGGAAGATAGGAAAAACAATCACGAGAATTTGTTTCATGCTGCCTGGATCCCTCCCCGCACGCAGCAGTGTTTTTGGACGGCCAATTTATAATCAGCAGTGTGGAATGTTGTAAATTAAATATTTTTAAACAACTTTGCTCTCTCTCCGGTTAAACATTTCAGAGATCGCTCTTTCTTGTCTGTCTCTTGCTGGGTGGTCCCTCCATTCGCCCGTACATCTTCCTCAAACACAATTAACCATTTAGATGTTGCACAAAGGAATAGCTTATGCATACAACACCAGTCGCTCGCTGCTCTGGCGCTGGGGGAGGGAGGCAAATAAGAAGGCAGCTTCTTTTATTTTCTACTAAAAACAAAAACAAGAAAATCCCTTTTTCCTTCCCAAACTATCCCATTTTTCCTTGAATTGTAAAGGCACCGATCCGAGCTCATCAGCTGTCTTGGTGCTCAGTCCAACAATCCCCTTGCGTCCCCCCTCCTCTGAAATTCAACATTAGCATTTTAAAAGCCTTAAACATACAAGTTTATTTAGACTCAAGCTCTCCCAAGCTCTTGCTTTCCATATTTATATACACACGTATTTTAACGTATATAAAATGTCTGTCTATAGGGCCTGGAAGGAAGTTCTTGTCTGCCTGCCCATCTGGGAGGCACAGGCGCGGCTGTGGACCGCAGCTCCGGGGAGATGGAGTGAAAACCGACAGGATCCAGAAATCAGCCGCCCGGCTGAGAGCGCGCGAGCCCCTGTGGGGGGGCTGCAGAGATGCTCGTGGGGTTTGCTGGGTGCTGGACCCTGGTGAGGGCACCTCCATGTCCCCAAATTAATCCTGCCGGCTGCCCACCGAGAAGGGCCCCGTGCCCTGCACTCCCCCATGGCACCAGGGAGGGCTGGAATGGGGCATAATGGGCAGGCTCTAATGCCAAGGGTCCCAGCCCTGATTGCCCATGGCTATCTTCAGTCCTTCACAACAGGTGACCGAAGGCCACAGGAATGGCCGCGTGTGACAGGAGAGCGGCACTGATGGCCACTGTGGTGCCCAGGGACCGGTGGTACCCGGGAAGTGGGTTCTACCATGGACTGTGCAATGGATTTGTGCTAGCGTGGAGGCAGCAAGGCACCTCCTGAACGCACTGGTGGTCCTCAAACCTGCAGGGGTTTATAAGGAAAATTCTGGTCTCCTGGCACAAGAAGGTCCCACCAGGAAAGTCTGAAGGATGGGCAGGGCATAGTGAAAGCTGCTCTTTCCAGGCAGCCAGAGGAGGGAAAGCAGGGTGCAGAAGGCAGCAAGGAAGCCAGCAGCAGCAACACAGCCCTGCACGATAAACCTTGGAGCCTGGAGGCAGCAAAAGACTGGTGAGTCCTCGTGACGCCCAGCTCCACGGGGTTCAGGAAAGTCCTACCGCTGGGGCTGCACACACAGCGGCAACTCCATAGGTGATGGGGGAGCCAGTCCTGCGGACCTCAGGCCAAATGACCACTCAGCCTGGCGCTCCTCCCCCCTGACTTCCCAAAAGCCAAAAAAGTGTCTCAAAAGCAAGATCAAAGCCTGACACAAAGGAGGTTTTGCGTCCATTGGCACAGCGCCGGAGTGGGAAGCCCACTGTCCCCAGGAATGGGTGGCTGCTCGCCTCCCCCTTGTGCGGCTCCACTCCAAGCCTGCCAGGAAGATGGGAGTCATCAATCCCAGTTTGACTGCAGACGGGATCAGCTCAGCCGCTGCTTCCTGAAAGATCACAACGGTCACCTACAAAAGCAAATACGAAGCGTTGGGGCAGGCGAGCCACAGCTCTGGGTATCTGTAACCGCCCAACAAATGCTTTTCCAAAATCCGCATCTTGCAAATGGACTTGGCTGCAAACATTCTGGGAAGGGCCTCGCCACAGGGCTGCTGCAGCTGGTGCCCACCTCTCACAGGAGCCTGGGCAAGGGGGCAGAGCTTCAGGAGCTTCTGAAGTCTTGGGGTTCCTCAGGACTCGCCAACACATGAGGCACTGGCTAGAGGCCACGCTCTACACTACTCTGCAGGCAGAGCAATGGTGCCGGTGCCACCGTCACGGCATGCTAGGGATGAGCACCCCCAGCAGTGTGCTCAGGTGGCCAAGAAGGCCAATGGCATCTTGGCCTGTATCAAGAACAGTGTGGCCAGAAGGAGCAGGGAAGTGATTGTGCCGCCGTACTCAGCACTGGTGAGGCCACAGCTTGGGTACTGTGTTCAGTTTTGGGCACCTCAGTGTAGGAGAGACATTAAGGTGCTGGAGCGTGTCCAGAGAAGCGCAACGAAGCTGGTGACGGGTCTAGAGAGCAAGTCTTATGAGGAGCAGCTGAGGGAATTGGGATTGCTTAGCCTGGAGAAGAGAAGGTTGAGGGGAGACCTTATCACTCTCTACAACTACCTTAAAAGACGGTGTAGCGAGGTGGGGGTCAATCTCCTCTCCCAAGTAACAAGCGATAGGACAAGAGGAAATGGCCTCAAGTTGCGCCAGGGGAGGTTTAGGTTGGATATTAGGAAAAACTTCTTTACAGAAAAGGTTATCAAACATTGGAACAGGCTGCCCAGGGAAGTGGTGGAATCGCTGTCCCTGGAGGTATTTAAAAGACGAGTAGACGTGGTGCTGAGGGACATGGTTTAGGGGTGGTTTAGCAGTGTTAGGTTTATGGTTGGACTTGATGATCTCGAAGGTCTCGTCCAACCTAGGTGATTCTGTGAAGTACGGGCCAGGCGTGCACACACACTGCTGCTGGGCTCTGCGCCCACGCCAACCTGCTGCTCCAGTCACAGAAAAAGCCTTTTAGGAGCCACTGGCAGGACACCGCCCAGTGAAATCCAGGAGCAGGAGGTGCTGCTGGCTGAGGACCTCACCTGCCTCTGCTTGACCACGTGCAGATGCAGCAGGTGACATGCCACTGCGAGAACCTTCTCACATCAACCCCAGCTGTACGTTTGCCAAGGAAGCATTCAGGAAAAGCCTGTCCAGGAAGCACCAGTGGCTACAGAGCTGGGAAGCTCCCTCTCTTCAGAGAAATGTTGTCTACAAAGCACCACCTTGGTGCTAACAGCGCCATGATGGGTGTGGGCTGTAACGCTCAGCCTGGGAGTGACAGAGCAGCAAAGCGAGCGGACTTACTTGCTGAGAGGTGACCTGTTCCTCAAAGCTGGTGAGGAGCCCACAGGAGTAACACCTTCCTGAAGGTCTGTATGACCCAGGACCAGTCACATCCAAAAGCACCCGGGAGCAGAACTTAATTTCCTCTGTTGCCTCCCTGATTTTCTTGAAGACCGTAACATTTATCGCTCGGTTTGTAAAGTTGCCCAACTCAACCCATCATCTGCTCACCTGGTGATGACAGTGGCATGGAGACCAGGCTAGATGCAGAAGGGTTAAACTCCCAGTGCCTGCCTTGGGATTCCTGAAGGCCCCATTATCCCGAATTATTTTTCATAATTACTGCCACACACGTAGACTACATCAAGAGTGAATCTTCACTTTGATAATTTGTGCTGTGAAATCTCACTTTGGGATCTACTTTTATCTCACACCAAACACCTGCAGGTCGTAAAAGGCAAAAAAGGAAAAGAAAATGCCTCAAATCCCGGCCAGGTTTTCAAGTGTCAGAGAACACTAAATTAATGCTAAATTCTAACCGACACAGTAAAGAGCCCCCCACCCTCTTCTTAAATTAGCTAAACAAAAGAACTGAGACTTTAACATATAATTAAGGCACAAGGAGGTAAAGCTGTAGCTGTTAAGTAAGGGGATGTGGACTTTTCAGAAGTTAAGATGTATCCTGAAAACAGAGAGGGAGAAGGATTTGTGTCTAAGCAAAAGGATTGGGACTCAAAGTCCCTGCGGATCTCTCTGGGCTCTGCCACAGCCTTCTGGTAAAATGCAAAGCCAGGTAATTACGCTTCCCTCTGCTTCTGTTTCTACACACCCAAAATGGATGCCTCGCTCCCTTGCCGCACACAGAGACAAGAACTCTCTTTAATTAACCTTTGTAAAGCCTCTGCAATCCTTGGATGAAAAAGGCTCCGTACCTTAGGAACATGTTCGCGCACATACAGCAGGCAAAACCCCTAGCACAAAGCCGGAGCTGAACTGCAGCGTGTTCCTTCCTCCTGCAGCTTGTCAAAGGCCTCGAAGCTCATCCTTACCCATACTTTCCATTCCAATCTGGTCCTTTAGAGGAGGGATTTTGTTTATGAAACTTGGGGAATGTCTGGATTATAATCTCTCTCCTGTCAAATTAGCTAGGAAATGGTAATTTTCCTCGGGGGACGCTGGTGCCCATGAAGTACACATTTAAAATTTATCACTTCAGTTAATGAAGTATCATCCCAGCCAGTTGCTGTAAGCACCTCTGGATTTCAAACTGCCAGGGGCAGATAAATGTCCTGTTGAATCCTACCAGATTCTAATAAACAGCTTTTAGGTAGGAACTCGTGTCCAATTTATAAACGTTAAAGAACAGCTTGTGTTTCAATCCCATCCAGGTGCTTTACAATCCTGGCACAACCCCTGACCACAGGGCTGTGCGTTTCACATTAGCATGCTCGACTCATCTTGCAGACGTAGGTATAGTCATCCGCAGATCATCTAGATGTGGGGAGGGACCTCTTGCCTGGGATTAGGAAGAGCAGACCAGCAAGCGAAAGAAGCACCAAAATAAAGCAGAGCGTACCCACTGCTTACACCCCACTTCCCCTCCATGCTCCCCCATCCCTCCAGCCCTCTCACATACTTGCACTTGGGCAGGATTTCAAAGCAACAGACCAAACTCAGCCCTGATGCAAACGGGTGCCAAACTCCTCAACTGCATTACAGAAGAGAAGAGGCGCAGCTTAAACACTCCGGTGCAATGGGGCAGCACCACAAGCAAGCGAGAGAGACAGAGAGGAGGAGGAGGAGGAGGCTGGTGAAGCTGCCGGGCTGCAAAGAGCAGCCCGCGTCACCGCTGTGTTTCGCTGCCTGCCTGCTGCGCTGATGAGATGCACAAGCAGCATCCCGAGCGGTTTCTCCCAGGCTCGGGGACGGTGGTGCAGCACTGCAGGGACGTGGTTTACACCGCAGGGAGGGCGGCTAAGTCATTCTTTGGAGTGGGCACAGTCTGTGTGGTCCCCGCTCTCCCTTCTGCTGGAAAAGTACAGTGCGTTCGCCGGGCGCGCAGGAACCGATATTACCCGGCACAAACCCGCGTGCATCCCAATGAGGGGGGAGGGGCTGACGGACACACCGCTCTGTAAATACTTCTTTATTAAGACATAAATATAGAGCTGAACAGGAAAGGAGCAATGACAGGGTAAACCGTGCCAGTACTGATCTGTACAGATGATCTTATGATGCTTGAACATCTGGTTCTGCTGCTGGCTTCCATAAAATCGTCTTTAAAACCTACTTGGGTTATATCTCCATCAGCTGTTCGGTGCCCACAATGATTTCATTAACATGTTTGGCTGAAAAGAGAGAGGGAGGAAAAGAGGAATTGAGTTTTGCAGCAGTGCTTCAGACCTTGCGTTTTTCAAATCTGCAACTTTAAAACAAATGAGAAAAGCAGATTCCAGGGAACTCGAACCCGGATTCGCTGCCTTTCTTTGGACTCCAGCGTCTCTCCGACAGTATCCCACACACATGGCAAAAGTCTAAACAACTGACTAAACATCAGGAGGCTTCTCTAATGAGAGTTTTCACATGTATGTGTCACCACTAAACGAGAGAGGCCTGACGGAAGTCACAGCTGCTGCTGACAGGTGCACACCTAGGTTGAGGCAAAGGACTGTTGACATCTAACATGGAGATCTGACATAAAATTAAGGATCAGTAATCCTCCCCAGCCCTAAAGTGTGTGTGTGCCCTCAAACTGCACGGAGGATGGGAAAGAGAGGGGCTGCTGAGCATCAAGGGGCTATGCCCAAGAAAGCATGAGCTTTCTCAGCGTATCCCAACTCGACCCTGGCAGCTTACAACAAAGGACTTCTTTTTTTTTTTTTTTTTTAATTTAAACCTGACTTCTCCCTCTTGCATTAAAAAAATCTGGATGGAGCCTCTCCAAAAGTATCCGCATGAAGCAAGGTCTCGGAGCAGTTATCATCTCTGAGGGTCACTGTGGAGAGCCCACCTCAGACTCCTGTGCAGAAAATTAGTTGGAGGGGCAATTTCCACAAGGTTACTCCTTTGCCTGTTCCCAGGAGCTCTGCACAGCCCCAGCGGACACATTAATGTGCCAGTCCCTGCCCCAGCACTGTTAATGCACTGTACTGAAAGAGCCTTCCCTTTAAAATGCAAAAGCAGCTTGTCAGGGAAGGACTGCAAATAAGGGATCTAAAGCCAAAATAATAAAAACACGCAACTGAAAGCCCAGTGCCTAAAAAACCCCAAGCATGTGGCCTCAGAGTGTGACAGAAAGCTGGTGTGCTCAAAGTGGGTGTCCTCCGGATGCTGTGGGGGAAGGCGGTGAATCTGAATTGCTCTCTGGGAGCTGGACACCTATTCAGGTGGAGCTCAGGTGGTTTGACCCATGCCCTTAGGCTCTCCATCTCCCCTTCTGCTCATTAGGAGCAACAATCGGCTCTGGAGCCTGGGATAAAGCATCAAGGCCTGTGAGGTGCTGGGATACACCGATGGAGGTTGTGTTGTTTCCCACCCCTTTCACAGCAGAGGGGGTGGATAGCCAAGGATGATGGAAATAGCAAGTTGAGTTTTATTTACCCACCTAAAACTCCTCCCCTCAGGGGAGTGTATTTTGCAAGACTGCTGCAAAACAACAAACATGCCACCTTTGGCTAAATGAAGAAATTCCTGGCAAAACTCAAACTGGCTGGGCCAATACGATGCTTCTCTTGGTTTAAAATTCAAGACACAACCTTTTGCACCATGCAAACCATTGCTCCAGAAAAGGTTTGATCAAAAACTGCTCTATAAACTTCATGGAGTTTTGGACTCTGGCAAGATAATTTCCCACTACGGCCCTGACCCCACAATCATATGGATCCTGCTGCCTGCTCAGCCTGGGGGACACAGTTGGGTTAGCCTCATGACCAACTTTCAGAGACCCTTCGTGAAGGCAAAAATATAGGAGATCAAGGAGCTGCTTCTCACCTTCAGCATCAGATCGATTCATTTAGGTCTTTGCTCAGGGTGTTTAGCGACAACTGGTAATTAATCCCGGAGCCTCATGCTAACATCTTGGAGCTTGGAACGTGAAGCCTGATCTCCAGCACTTTGGGCAGGACGAGCAGAGGTGGATGCAGGGCTCAGGAAAATGAGGGACTGACTGTACAAGTGCCAGGTGCAAGTGTGATGTAGGTAGCACCACACAACCTCTCCAGCACAGCTCTGCCAATAGCCCCAAGTCCAGCCTTCAGCACCTCTCTCCTCCCGTCCTGGACCCCACACAGCTTTGCCAAGGTACCTCAAATCCAACCTGCAGCACTTCTTGCTGTAACATTCCTCACCCCCAACAACTTTCCCAATATATCTCAAACAGGCCCTGTAGCAACTCCTGTGACTCCATTCCTGAACCTCCTCCAAGCAGACTACCTATCATGTTGATTTCTGTGATGTGAATAAGACGCTGGCTACCATCCAGTGAGAGTAATTACGTTATGCCTCTGCAGATTAAACATGCCTTCATCTAGGCTTATAAAGAGCCATGTCAATTTATGGTTCTATATATAGGTTATCTGTAGCAATACTTTTTAATAAGGAACTTCTTGCTTCATTTCAGACAGCATCCTGCACTGTCCTAAAGGTGCAGGGCTGGGATGGGTCCGCAATACTTTCTTGCAGAGGTGGTACCAACTATTTGTATTTTGCACTGACATGCTTGTAGTTGCCTTACTATATCTTGCATTGACCACCTGATGAGTCCAAAATGCTTTTTGAGAGGGGGCAAAAAGGAGCATTCCCATTTTATAGATGGAGAAATTGAGGGAGCGGTGAGTTCAGGGAGTTTAAGGAGCCAAAGCCACACAGGAAATCAGAGCATGCGTTTCCTCATCTTCCATCCCTTTGCCTGTTTCATCTCCTTGATCCATGCTGCCTGGTATGTTACTGCTACCTAAGAAACTCACATGAAATCACCAAACTCATTTCTCCTTGTACGGGCTAAAAGAAAACACATGAATGTGCCTGCCTCAAATCCCCGAGAAAGTTTTTAAGCAATAAAGGGAATGGTTTTGCTAGAAACAAAGCCTGATTCCGCACCCCCAGGGGATGCGATAGGCAGATAAGGATTCACCCCACTTCCCTCTTCCCTTCCCAAAGCCCTCCTTGCGGAGGGAAGGGAATTCAGACTCCACTGTGTGTGCCAGAGAGCCGAGCTGTGGATAGCATTTCATTATCAGCCGTGGCTGCCGGTTGCCAGTGGCTCTGGCTGGTACCAGCAAGCTCAGTTCATGCAGAAACTCTGCCTGAAACTCTGGGGGAGGAGGGAGAAGTACCTCACATGCTTAGCTGTTCAGCTCCCTTCTCCTTCCCCAGCTCCCCATTAGGGATTTCTTACCAGGCTGCCTTTTATCTGACACTGGCAGGGTTACAGATGCATTCAGCCCACAGAGAAAGAAGAGGGATTAGAGAAAGGACTTTCAGAAAGTCTTAGAATTGGACTCTGCAACCTTAAATCATGTTCAACTAGATCTTCTCAGATTGGGAGCATCTGGTGCTAAGCAAATCCAGAGCTGATCAACACATTCAACCTCCTGATTAGCACTTTGCTTCAACTTGCTGACGCAGCCCAGCCTGAAGTCAGCCTGGGTGCTTGAACGAATGTCCACGGAGATTTTACTGAGCGTAAATCAAAAACCTGTCACTTGTTATATATGCGTTCCTGCTTTGGAAGACATTTGTTTACACATACTGTACACTAGCCCCTTAAAAACATACGCACAAGGCAAGGAGAGCTAGAGAGCTGGGGAGCAGTGCAGCTTTTGCTGCTTGGCTAAAAACAAATTGTAATGCAAATAAACAGAGGGGAGGAAATGACTGTGCAGCCCAGCACAAACCCCCCCAGCAGGCCGGGGGCCGGGGACCCAGCGCTCCCCAGCCTTCCTGGCAGGTTCCTGCCAAGCTGCTTACAGAAAGGGGATGCCGGAGCATTCCTTTAAAAGCCATGTGAAAGCATCTCCTTGTTGTTTGCTCAATTAGCCCCAGACAGATTGCTGCTGCTGCTGCTGCTGGTGGCAACGCTGGGTTGTAAAGGAGGAGGGGAAGGAGGGGAAAGGGAGGGAAAAAAAAAGAGAGAGAAAAAAAAAAAAGGTTAGGGCCTAGGCCCAGGACCACCACGAAGTTCCAGCCCTCAGGGGCTCCAGAAAACGTTCAGTTTACTCACTCAATTACATACACTGTTTTATAAACCCTTTAAAATAAAATAGAAAACAGTCCCTGGCACAGAATTACTGCTCTATTATACAGCAGTGATGAAAGCCACTGCTGTGTATTTGCTCTCTTTAAAGCAAGAGATAGTTTAACTTAAAAAACTAGGCAGGGGGGAGGGGTGGCTGCAGAAATGCATGCACGAAAACACGCTGTGGGTGGTTCCTACCACATTCACCCAGGACAGAAAGGATCAGAGAGTGGGAGAGAAGAGTAACTTGTCTCTGCAGTGATGGTTGGCCCTGGAAAAGCAGCCAGGTTGGGGAGGGGAAAGGAACTAAAGGGGCTTAAGGGGATGGAAAGCAGCTGAAGCTTGACTTTGGGAGGCTGGAGGGTGTTTTAAATTACATGTAGAGATAAAGAAGGGAAGCAGGTGATGGGGGCTGATTTGTTTGTGTTTACGGAGCAGTGGGGCTTTCCAGTCAAGGCCTGCTCTTTCCCCAGCCACGCTTTACTTACACGATCACTGCAGATCAGGGCTGACCGCGCTGTGGCTCCAAAAGCCAAGAGTGTCTCACAGATTTCTCCCAAGTGCCACGTCAGGTCCGTTGTGCAGCCACCAGCTGAGCCTGCAGGTCTCCAGGAGTGATGCTCCCCGTGAGCTGGGTGCCCCATCTGCTCCCAGGCGTGGGATGTGCAGCTCACCCCAAGGGCTTTGGGAATGGGGCTGGCGGTAGCTTCAAGCAGATCAGCTCCGGCCCACAGCTGGGAGCCTCCAGCCCAGCAGAGATCTCACTCCTACCTCACACCCACCCTGAGCAACCACCAGTGCACAGCGCCGGTGCTCACCTGGTTCAGCTGAGGCTTTCCTCATAGTTCCACCAGTATGAACCCATTTGCCCTCAAACCCATCTGGGGAATAGACGTGTCTTGGGAGTGTAAAGGTAAAGGCATTTACTATGGCTTGGAGCAGATGGATGGGGGGAGTAAAGGAACTGGAAAGAGGTGTATGGGAAAGTCATCAGTCAGGGTCTTGGGAGAAAGGTTAGTCAAGGGAAAAGGAGACCAAGAGCTGGGGATGTGCCTAAGACAGCAAGCTCCTTGGGGAGGGGGACGCACTTGGAGTCCTAGTATTGGGGCAGAGCCCTAGCAAAGCGTTTAAGAATGGGACTGGATTGAACCAATCAATGTGCTCCCATGGGGTATCCCCACCTCACAGCAAACGTGAGCAGGGATTTCAGAAACATCAGTCTGAAAGGCTCTGTCCACACTTTGTGTTAGGGTGGCAGAGATGCCATTTGCCTGGACGCTGCTGCCCGCTGTGCTGGATGCAAGTAGGAGTCCCTTTCCTTTCTCAGCATCCATTGGGGTGTTCTTCCTGGCTCTTTTATGTGGCTGAACTCTAGCAGAGCGCAAGTGGTTAGTTTCTCCGTGTGGAGCATGTAAAAATATTTCCACAAGGTTACGAACTGCTGCCTTATGGGTAGACTTCACAATCAACACGCTGCGAATGTGGCAGCTCATTTAACCCACTCACTCAGGAAGCCTGAACTTCCCCAGCCAGGAATGACAGTGTGCGCAAGTGTGACAGTCCCCAGTGGCAGAGGGGAGGACAAAGGATCACTGGATGGATATTCTAGGGAAGTTTTATGCCACAGCTAAGGCCAGAACTCATAAACCATTTTTATACAACTTGGAAAAGAGGCTTACGAGGATCAGTTAGAAATGTAGTCACTGCACAGTCACTGAAGCAAAAATGACAACTATTTAAGAGACGCCTGTTTTAACTGCTAACTACGATCTTTGTCAGGGACACTCAGTAAACACCTTCAGGGAACAAATCATATGGACCTCTCAGTGTTGCTATGAATTTACACCATTCCTACATCATCTCCAGCTCATCTTGCGCCCCAGTGCACAATATACATGTGTGCACTGTTTAGTCTGTGTCTGTTCTTCGCGAGCTTTCCTAACTCCCATCTGCACTGCAGCATGCTTTCTGATCCCAGTCTTGTGTGGTGCTAAGTGTTTTCAGTTCCTGAAGACTTCACCAGGAGGTACTCAGCATCTTGCAAGAGCAGATGCTTGCCCCTACTTGCATGCAGCAAGAGCATAAGAAAGTCCCTCACTTCCTTCCTGTCCCTATCCTGCTAAATCTTGGCTGGGGTGAAGCACCCTCACAAGCAGTCACCCATTCATATGTGGAGGTTTTATACACTGTACCTGCCTTCAGAGGATGACATTAGAGAAAAATGTGCTCTTTGGCCCTCACTAAAATAAAACAATCTTACTCTGTTTCATTGAGAAGTCCTAGGACTCCAAGCCTGGAACAGGACTTGGAAAATGATTGGAAACGGGAGCCGGTCCTTACTGGATATGTGCCTTTTTCTGTTCTTGTGAGAAACCACACAGTTTTGGCTACGTGATAAGCCTCTGGAAAAAAAAATCTGTTTGCACATGTTCTCAGGAGGGCAGCTAAAAGCTCCAGAGACTGTCTGCAGTGAGCGCTCTGGATCATGGAAGTGGAGAAGGAAGGCAGGGCTTCCCCCACGCTTGTATCCCTGCCCTACGGACCGGCGCAGCACTTGGCACAGAACCACTTCCCTCCTGTGCCCAGAATGATCCTACCCGGGCATGGTGGCGGTACCGAAAGGGATGCTGTCTGACTCAAAGCAGTCAGAGGGCGAGTGCCAGATGGGAAATGGAGCATGGGACTGTTAGGCACGGGGACTGGAAATAGCAGCTATGGTCAGACTGGTGGAGGAGTCAGGTGGGTGTCTGGGAATAACCAAGAGAGAACAACAAGAATCTCCATAGAAAGACTAGAGTAAAAACCAAACAGAAGGCTGGGAACTGGATGAGACTGGTCCTGGGACCAGCAGGTCCCAGCTGCAGCAAGGAGCTATGAAGCAGCAGTCAGGATCAGGTAGGACATAGGTGATGTAGTTGGGGCCCAATGGCTGATGGTGGGGGCAGGAGCAGTAAAGCCTACAGTAAGTACAGCCCTCTCCCCCCCAGCACCAGGAGTGGATCTCAGGGCTGCTGATGCCCATGGGCATCCGTGAAATCTCCTGGCAAAGAGTTTCTCTTGTCCCATTCCAGATTTAGCTCCGCTTAAGGACGATGATCCACTACTGTCAGTTCCCATCAGCTGGAGCAGCCGAAGCTGTACAATGGAGTTCAACTTTCTGACACTGATAATGATCCATGCAAGGCCCAGCATGATCCCATAAAATAATACTGGTTTTTTTCTAGTGGACTAAACCCTCCCTTCCAACATTTACAAAGAAAATGTTAAGGCTAAAATGTCAAGTCCCTAATAGCTAGGAAATGCCACATGTAACATGCAGCTTCAGCGCTTAAGCTGGCCAGTCCAAATGAATGAGCAGATGATCAGAATCTCCCTGTCTCTCAGGTTTCCATAAAATAGGAGAAAAACCCAACCGTGTTCATACTGAGGAGGCAAAAATGAGTTTGTTAACACTGTGAAGCATTAAGATGACAACTGCTGGAGAAAGGCCATAGAAATGAGGGATCTTGTCACTTGCATAGTGTACAGTAATTACGGTTTCAGACACAAACTGAAAGAGGTCAGGAAAATTAGGAATATGGAAAATCACTGCATTCAGCAAGCTCTGCTCCTTCTGGGTGTTGGCTGTGTCAGAGCACCCAGGAATACAAAAACAGATGGTGGCATAAAAACTGTAGAGGAACAAGCACAGTGAAGTCTTACTCTACAGCCTGGTCACAGAGATAATGCTACTACAAAGTATGTACCAGGATACCAAGCTAAGATTACCTCATCATCCTGGCTGGTGGTATTTTTTCCCCTTTCTGAACGTATGCTTTGTGGCAACAACACCGCTGTAATGCAGTTTTTGGATGTGCAATGACTCAAGCTGTCCTCAAATGACATTGGTTGCTTAATATCCAATGCACATAAAACATCCTTGCCCCAACAACAACAGCGATGAAGGCAAAGGATAAGGTGGTGAGTTTTATGTCAGTTTTGCTAGTTCTATCCTATGTGTGTGTCTTTACCATCTCTGTTCTTGGTGTTTCTTTGAAGAAAGGTTAGGCTGCTTTACTGTATATGCCTTTTCCTGGAGAACCTATACTCCCTGCTGAATCTGGCCTAGAGACTCCTTTGGGAACTGTACTCACTGAACTAGGGCTCATCTGACTCCTTGACTGGCCCATCACCAGCACACTCTCTCTAGTCCTACTTCAATGACTGCATGCTGCTTTTGAGCTCCCCTTTAAAAACAGGTTCATCAAAAAAGGCTGGAGCATGATCCTAATAACTGTCTTCAAAACAGTGATTGAATGCTCTGTGCAATTAAGTTCTTTCAGAACTGCTGCCTACCATTTCCTATCCCTTTAATAATTACCTCCTTTTTCTTAGGTATCAACATGTTTTTCAAACTGCCACCTGCATGAGGTAGCTTTCACAAAGCCCGTCTGTTAATTCTCTGCTAGCAAATTCCTTAAATTAAAGTATCAAAGAGGAAGGAAAGTGGATGCTTCCTATGCATGGTAATAAAAGCAGTAGGAAGAGAATAGTATGGCTCTCAGGAGGCATGGCTTACAAATCCAGAAGTTTAATAAAACTCCATACCTTGACTTTAACAGAGGCACTTAAAAGTACCATCTCTGGCCAGTGCTGTGACAGGGCTGAAGTCAACACAGGGCTGGGACGTCATTGCTGACAGTTACCTGTCCCCTCCTGTGTCTCTAACTTTCTTTTCAGTTTGAAAGTTCTAGGCCGCATCTGGTCTACCCCAGTAACCAGTGTTAGAGCGTTCCCTCTATTTAGGTGCCCAGAGCTTTGCCAAGCCCATTATTAAGTGATGAGGTCTCCCACTATGTCCCCAGGGAGATTATCCCACAGCCTACCAGACCACATCGTTAAGGAAACATTCCAGATAGCCAGCCTAAATTGTGTTTAATTCAATCCCATTACTCCCAGCTGTACCATTTGGACCACCCTAAATATGCCCATATTCTTCCGCAGAAGGAAAAGGATGAGAGCTGGTTTGAGTTACGTTTGCCTATCATTTGTGGTAGCTGTTCTCCTGCCATCCTCCTTGCATGGAACTGCAGTTCATTTTATGAAAGGAGGTTAGTGCACCACTGGCTCAAAGAGCTCTTGTACCCCGAGCCGCCTGGGCAGTGTGGCCAGGACACATACGGCAGAGCTGGGAGCACGCAGCCAGTTCTACAGCAAAGTCAACTGTGGGATTTGCGTGGGGCTGTGTAGGATGATGCAGGAATATTTCTACCTTTGATGAATCCTGGCTGATGTTTTGGAATAAGGGACTGCTGTGTTTTTATTTTTTTAATATTTCTGGGAAGGTGTATGCAGCTTTGCTGAGAGGTTTCTAGCGTGTAACTCCCAGACTAGGGTCAGCAGCCAGTTGCTACCACTTACATCTGCTGAAGTGTGATCAGCTTGCAACAAAAGGTGGCTCCAACCCAAGAGAACTAGTTTTTTTCTAACCTGGCCATGGAGGCTCAAGTTTGAAGAAGGAAAAGTTACCAAACAGAACAACACAGCCAAAGTCTCGATGAAAGGGGGAATATGGAAACAAACTTACAGGGCCACACCAAAAGCTTGGCAAAAGATGCAGGAAGTCTTGGGCAGGGAAAAGGAAGTCATGGCATGCTTTCACAGCAAAAAAAAGAGGGCCCAGTTTACTATAGGACCAGCCAAGGTCAGAAGAGACATGCTGGGCTGGAAAGACTCCACAGCTCAGGAAATAAGTCATGAACTTCGCAGACAGATCCCAGACCACCGAGGAGAACCTGACCCCCAGCCCAAAGAAATTCCAGAATGGTTAGGAAACTGAGGCAGGGAAATGAACTGAGGCTTTATTATTTTTTCTTGCTCAGCATAATGGTGTATTCATAATCTACCTGAATGTATCTTTGCTAACATCAATCATACGTTTCTGAACAGTTTAACTAGAGGGCCCACAGACTCATTAAGAAGTGGGTTTGAGCTTTGGAGAGGTGAGCAGTAGACTGTACAACAATAGGTAAATGAACCCCAGGTTACAGCTCCGTTACTCTCCCTGCAAATACATCTACAGACCCTGAAAGATATTCAGGCATGGGTGACAAGGACAATCAAGAAGAATGACCTGTTTCCATACTAAAATCAAGCAGACTGGGACCTGCACCCTGGAAGAGACTATTGAAGCAGATGGGAGTGAGGTCAAAGGGTGGTATTTCTGTTTGAAATAATCTACTAAAGAAATCAAACATATTCCTATTTCCTAAAATATTAGCTAAATCTGCAGCCCATCTCCTCAGAGCTCATGATGCAGGTTAACAACCAAACGAGACCTAATTCAGCTCTTAGTGATTCATGCAGACGTGTAGATATGGCACTTTGGGACATGGTTTAGTGGTGGATTTGGCAGTGTCAGGTTTACAGTTGGACTTGATGATCTTAAAGGTCTTTTCCAACCTAAATGTTTCTATGATTCTATGCTCGGGGGAGGACACAGACGGAGCATCATGAATAGTGTAAATCTTCAGCGACAGAGGGGGGCAATGAACCCGGCAAGGGCCACTGATTCAGGCTGATGTGATGGGCAAAGCCGCGAGAAGGCACAGACTCTGCTAAACAGGGACCAAGACCACAGTGCACAGAACACCCACGGGGTGTTTCCTACAGTACACTGCAGCTGCAAGATCAATACTTTGTTTTCACGAGTCTTTTTTACTTTCAGTTTCAATTTAAAGGAGTATTTGTCATATGCATAGCTGACAATAGGTTACGCTATACTACGTTAAGTGCAAACCCTGCTCTGTGTCAGGACACTTACAATTGGGAATCCACTCATAAAGACAAAGCGAGCAAACAAATCCTGATTTGGCTAAGTAACTTCACATGGAGCCTGCAAAGGAACTCACTTCTGTCCTCAGTCCACACCCTAGAGCGGGGATCTGCCAAACCCCAACCATAAATATTCATTAAAAAGCCCTCTGCTTGGGATGCAGTCACTGCGACAGCCATTTCCTGCCCATTATCTCTTAGGGCAGGAAATCAACAGTTCCAGTCAGGCGGTTACCACCGAGCTCTCACCACGCACACTTCTACTGGATGGTTTAACTTTGCCCAAATGAGGGCTACGTAGTTGTAACCTCTCTGAAGCCCCGAAATCGCATTTCATAGCAGTAAAGCAGATCTGAACATAGCTGCCCTTGTATGTAGTTCTCAGCACAGAAGCTCCTAGTATGATATTTCACCTGAAGCTTTTGTTTGGAGCAAGGTGAACGGGAGCATGCTGGCACTGTGGGTTGGTAGCATCTACAAAGAGAAGGATGTCTGTGTAATCTGTAATTTGACTGCATCACCCCTGACATGGACAAAGACTAGTCAAAATAACAGCTCCTTCTGCTGAGGACAACTTCAGGCTGATCTAATCGTGGTCTCTGGGAAAAGACTGTCTCAGCACCCAATCCCGTTCTTTATTACAACACCAACAGAGCTTTTCTGCCAGCTTCAGAGGAGCAAGTCCCTGAGCTATTCTTATGCCAAGAAGCTGTACTTTCCATGAAAAACAAATCCTAATATTATAGGACACCACACTGTAGAACTACCACTGTTTACTGGCACTACATGAAGAAGCAGGAGTAAGATCTTGAGGAAGAAATTCTGACAATTATTACAAATGCGTTGTAAATACAGCTCCTCTTCTTACCTTTGGTTTCCAGCTTCTGATCGCTTCCAATCAAACAGTCTTTGATGTCAGCACCCTTCTCTATCACAGCGTTATGACAAATAACACTGCCCTGAAGACAGCACCTACAACATAAACACAAAGTAAAGCAAGAAAATAATTTAAAATGACAGGTACAAACCAAAGGTATCCACAGAAATATCTAATAAGCCTGTGACATGATCCTTCCAAGTAGGTTCAATTCTGTTCTTTTCTCCAAAACTCCACTATTCTTCTCCTGACCCTCACGCACAGTTGCTGGTAAAACTGCAATGCCAGCTGTCAGAATGGGTTCATAAAAAAGGGTTTCCAGTTTTACCTCCTGTTAGAACAGCTTTCCTCTACATTTCCTTAACAGAATAAATACTGCCAGAGGATTTCATAGACAGGACATTGGCCTGGGACCTGGGACCTGGATCAAGTCTCATACTTTCCACAGACAGTCTGGGTAATGGCAGGGCTGCCTTCTCTGCTCAGCTCCCCAGTTAAAAAGAGGAGCAGCAGCCTAGTCCTTCCCTGTGAATTTTGCTGAAAAGTTTCATCTGTTCCAGCTTGCCAGGCACTAAGAAAGGGTGGCGAGAGGGGGCAGATCAATACCTCAGCTGGTTGGCTTTGTTGACATTACATTTAAGCATCCAAACTCTGCAGTACTAAACTAATGAAACACACTGGACCTGGTCTACCTGCCTTGGGTATCTTCACACTCATATATCCTTTGACAACACAAAGTCTGAAATACAACATTGGATGGAACATTAGAAAAAGTCACCTTCTTCCAAAATGTATTTGAATCTGTGACAACCGGCTTTCAAATTTGCTGATATGATTGTCCAGACGGGAAAGAAGTTCAGAATCCAAGTGCTGGCCTCGTAACCAACCTCTCTGCTGAGAGACGCTGGGTGAGTTACTGCATTGGTCTGAGCCCCTCCATGCAGTAAAATGGAAGTTGTGAACCTTTACTAGTATCTATGATGTGTCCTGAAACACTGTTCACTCAGCATCAGGAGTTAATGTTAAATGGTATTCAATGTAATTTCTTTCAAAGCTACAAAGAAAAAAAATAGCTACTATGCAAATTAGTTGTGTCCTTATTTTCACATGTGCAAAGACAGGTAGAAGTCACGGAAGGGCAGAAAACTTGAGGGCACACAGCTAAGAAGTGTGTAAAAATACTGTGTCTAATACACATCAAAACCAGCTGATTGGGAGGAACGTATAAGCGAGATATATAACCCCAGAGAGATGCAAGTAATCTGCTCGCCCATATTAATCCTACTGTGAACCATGGTATTTCATATCTTCTCCCCAGTATTTCTGCTAATATTAATTACAAAAATTGTGGATATTCTTGCTGTCCTCAGATGAACGGCTGATCTCTGTCTGAAGTTTTTGGCTTCAGTGACTTTCTGCATGGTGAGTTCCACATGACGTGCAGCCATTCCCCACCTTGGTCACAGACATCACCATTACTCATTGCACTAGTGCAACACAGCTGCACCCCACCATCAGGCTGGCTTGTGGGCAGAATTGTTACCCTGGAGTCTGAACTAACAGCACAGAGGGGTTTTGGTATCAGGTCAAAGCCCTGAGCCTCAATTTTGTATTGAATGGAGAGCTGGCCGGCTGTGGTCCCCAGGAGTAACAGAGAAACATCAATCCTCACTCCAGACTGCCAATCCTAAAATTAATCTTTAGTATTTTCCTGCTCACACATCACCATTATCAAGTATACAGAATTTGCCATTAAACATACAACAATTCTGTTGCTTGTGTGAGTCAGAGCAGAAACCATCTGCCCCAGAAAACCGGTATTAATTCTGCAGGAGTAAAAGCAATAAAACCGGACCTCAGCCACAGTGGTTAGCAGTTACGACCCCCCTTGAACAGACTGTCCCCTCTGAACAATTATTCTTTTAACTCACTGAAACTCCCCCTCCTCTGACCTATAAGGAGGCAATATAAGCAATTATGCTTCAAGTAACCAGCTCAGGTTGCCTTGGCAAGGTTTTTACTAACATGTTAATAAGATAAAAAGCGGCAAAGATACACAGCAGACCCCCGCCTGCCTTTGCTCTCACACTGTCACGATCTGCTTCCTTTCCAATAGCTTCGTGTGGCTGCGCAGTGGCTGAGGCCATCATCTTGCGCAACAGCGGTTGCTGAGAGCGAGAGCAACTCCGCATTTGCAGCCAGGCTAGGGAATGAATCGGTGGAGGACTGCCCGCCACTGCCATCCTGACTTGGCTTTCAACAGGACTAGCGAAGGCAATGGGAGAGGTTGCTCATTTCCCACTGAAATGGCTCCCATCCAAAACGCACACTCGGGAATACCTCCTCCTCCATCACTTCGAGCCAGTCAGATGAGAGCTTTCCCCTGCAAACTTCTAGGTTCCCACAATCTATCACTTCTTCTGAGCACGACAGCAGCCATGAGTACACTACACCTCTTGGCATTATCCTCACACAGGAGGATATTCCCCAGCGGGGAGGGGATTTAAGCTGTCGGTCTGGAGTTCAGGCTGGAGAATACTGGATGTGTGTTCAGAGCCTACTTGGGGATAGTTTTTCAACTCCTGGAGAAAGAATAGCATTGTAACCAAGAAACTGCTGATGACATTAACATCAAAGATAAGGGGGGTTCTTGCCAAACCATTTGTTGGGAAGGACAGGCCAGGGAACCAAGATGAACTTGTCTGTGCCAGGTGTTCGCAAACCAACCTTCCCTGGTGCCAGGGTAAAACAAAACCCAAGAACTCCGCCACCCCAGGAGTTTAAAACTTAGAAACCCAACCAACTGCAGAAGTTTTAAAACCATACTCAGCGCTCAGATTACCCCAATCACACAAACCAGCAGCGAATCCGGCTTTTATTGCTCAAGTGGAACAAAATTTCAAGAGATAAAAACACAATTTGTGGGTGTTCCCTTCACCCGCTGACAGATGTAACACAGCCATTTTGAAACCACTTGTAAATGGCTTTTTTTTTAAAAAAAAAAAGTATGTTATAAAGCCTGCCAAGAGAAGTATTTTGTGTGTTTACTTAATTTTTACTATTTTTTAAGTTGAAGAGTAAGGAATAAACTTTTATTCTCTTACAGGGTAAATATCACATCTCCGGGCTCTCTGCTGTATTCTCCTTGGCTAAACAGTCACCGCGGTTCCTGCCTTGCTTAACAATTAGGTGCTATTAGTCTTCAAAAGTGCTCCGACAGCATCCAGCTTCATCGACACTGTTGTGTGTGTGCATACGCGCACATTTGATGTACTGCTTTATAATGCAAACCATATTTATTTTTTTCCCCAAAAATGTAGTATATTTTTAAACTTTTCAGCACGGTGAAAACGGATATCTTCTGACCTTAAAATCCAAAGAGCATGTTCAAACCCACAAGAGGAACTAATTTGGGGCATTTGATTTATGGCTGAAATTTCAATTTGAATTTGTTTTAAGTGTAATCACAAACTGAAAGTCTGGCAGCTGGGTTTTTTTTTTTTCAGAAAATAAATAAAAATATTCAGTGTGTGTCTGCATTCTAGAGAGAGCATTTTACAAGCCCAGTCCTGTAGTGGGAACAGATGTAGCTAAGACATTAATTTGTTATATAGGTACAACGTGCAAATGGAAGCATATGAGAGAGAGTGTGCGTGTACGTCTGTGTCTGTGCATGTGTGCATGCGTGTACGTTACGCGCCTGTATCTGAGAGGCAGAGAGGCTGACTTTGGGGTGGTTTTTTTTGAAAGTGAGAGAACAAGAGCAAAAGGAGTAGTGGCCAAGGAGGCATGGGGGGGATTACAAGGATTTAGGTCTTTAAACTGCAGACCACCTAACAAGATCACTCTGAAATGCCACTAATTTCAGTTAAGGCCACAGACCTCCCTTCCTCTGCCCTCCCTCTCTCCCCCATTGTAAACAACTAATCCCAGCAGAAAACAACAGAGAGCAAAATGTACACACATTCTGCAACATTCCAGGTCCTTCTTTATCTTTTATTTATTTTTCTAAAAGGTCAGCGTATGTATGGAGGGAGGGGGGAGGGGAAGAAAGCCAAAAAACCTCAAGTCCATCTCTTGTGTGGGCTTGAAGGAAGCTGGGAGAAAGCAAAGTCCAAGAGCATACAATATGGAGCTTTTATAGCACAGCAGTTCCTGGACTCGGCTTACTTTCCCCTCCCTCTATTTGTGGCAAAGTCACATAGCTTTAAACCAAAGGACAGGGTGGTCGATTACATCTGAAAGAAACGTAAAGAATCGAGAAAGAATTCCATCTCCTGTCGAAATTATAAATAAGGAAGTATTAGTCCCAGAGACAGGCTGATTTACGCAGCCCTGGAACTGCTGACTTTCAGCCTGAGTATCAGTCTATAAATCAAACTCTTAAATCAAGTGTGTCAATTGCTGCAGCGCTGCGATACTTAGGGAAGGCAAGGCATCTACCACTGAAAGCAGGAAGATTGCCAGGGGACTGAGGTGCCGTACCCTTCTTAATTTTCTACAGTGTAAATCTGAGATCAAACATCCTTTGGGGGAACGGGAAATCAAAATACGCAGCGCTCAGCACACCGGGAGCAGGCTGCAGGAGTCCAAGACACAACCCCCTAATTACAGGCTACCCACTGATTATTTAGGACTCTGTGATTAAAGTGATGAACACTCCTGGGAGAAAGGGGCTTAAGTAACTGAGGTCAAGACCTCAACTGCAGCTCTCGCCCTAGTTATGCAAGCTTAGGAAGGTATGAATGTCACACGTTTGCCTTACAGCAAATCTCCTGAAATGCCAATGGAAGTTATCCAGGCCTGCTAGTTTAATCCAATTGTGCCAAAACCCCGACATAATCTCTGTTGGGCAGCAAAGCAAATGAGGTGTCTAAAATGCAACACTTAAAACTACACACTCACGAGGAAGAAAGAGCCTGGAGCACAAAGCTTAGGACAGCCTGTTGATACTGCTCCACCATGCCAAGAAGTTGGGTCTCTCGCTCCTCCAGATGAGCTATAAAACGCAGAGACTGATTCGGGAGTTAAAAGCAAAGGATGACATGCCTCGGCAGCTACTTTGCTGACTGAGGGGTAACAGCTGTGGATTCCCCTGGGAGCAACATCCCATTCTGCCCTGACCAAGAAGATAACAGACACAACAGGCACCTTAATAACACTGAGAGGTGGCAAGGAGGCAGGTAGAGCTCTAAAACCTACCAGCAACCCCTCAAGGAATCAATCCACCGTTAGCTAGTGTTGGTGGCTGGGATACACGATCACAGGGGTGAGGCACAAAGACCACAAAGACCACGGGAAAAGAGGGAAGAGGCAAACACACTACTAGGAAACTTGAGAACCTGAAATGTTGCCCTCATGAACATGCTTTACACACCAATATATTTTTACACCAACACACTTTTACACACTAACAAGCAAACTCAGGGCACTGGGAATCTCATGTTATACACTCAAGTAAATACCAAAGACTACAATAGATGCCAGCAGTACGTGCTATAATTCATAGATACATTTCAAAGCAAGCATTCCTAAGTGAATTTGGGCTTTGATCTCTGGTTTTGCCCCTTGGGGGTAACAAAAACATTCTACCAACCCCCTAAATTCTTCACCCGTCTCTGAGGGTGTTTTCGCTAAGGAACTTGTTTCATGTCTCTTTTCCAGCCAAGCTCATCACTGTGGTATGGCTCCTTTACACTTCTTCCCCACACCCTAAACATTTTGCATTACATATTGCATATACTTGCCAGCACTCGTATTTTCCAGTGAAAGTTCAACTGACCTTAAAGGATTGCCTCAAACCTACCTTAATGTGTTTTATTAAGCGAAACTTAGGCTGCTGGGGGAGGTCGACCTGGAAGGTTGTGCCTCACCTCTGAAACTTCAGTTAAATCCCACTGATCTTGAAACAAATTGGTGGCCTTTTATGTAGCTGCAAGCTCATTTTTGCACACTTCAGCAAAGTACGCTGCAAGAAGTTTTACACCAGGAAACCCCACATGCAGGAAAGCTGACCTCCTCTTTTGCAGAGTGGGAGGGCCATGTCCTGCATGATTTTACAGACACTCAGCTGATGCCTAGGAAAAGCTACCGATGTCTATGTTAAAGGTAACAAAGCAGAAAAATTATAGGTTCGCTCTCATTTCTGCGTTTGCCTTACTTGCTCACTAGCTGGCACAGTCAGGCTGAGCAGGGTAGCTGGCACACACAATAGAAAGACATTCTCTGGGGTTTTTCAAGGACAGTTCTGGGTGGAGAGATGTAGCCCTCCATAGGTCAAAATCAGCTTCTGTATCATATGGGCTAGACTGACGAGGAAAAGGATTTTCTAAATGTCACCCTGACAAACTAAGCCTGGCTTCTTAGAGCCAAGTTGAACTTGTTTAACCCCACAGTCTCCTTCAGAATGTAGAGTGCCAATTCTGGCACAACGTGAGAATTTCTTCATTTGCCATACCCAGGTTGGGGGATATTTTCAAGAGCAATGGAGACACTCACACCCAGATTCCCACCCAAACCCAAGAGCAATCATTTGCTTGTGAAAAATCTCCATAGCCCTCTTCGATTAGACCCATGTGGCTAGCAGGAGGTAGAAGCTTATTTATAGCTCTGCAGTCAGACATAACTCTGGCCACCTGAAGAAGCAGATCAGCAGAATGAGAGGAGATGTTTTAAAATGATATTTTTCAGAGCTGATCTGTGCCTTAAGTTCAATATTTGATGTACAAGATGTTTGGGAAATTAGGAAGAGCTCCCTGCACTATCAGGGAAACATCTGTATCTGAGATTAAAGAACAGGTGATTTATTTAAGACAGATTGATGTACCAGGAAGCTAGCCAGAAGGAAACTTTTTTTGAGGAGCTGCTAGTAATAATGGTTCAGACATCTACAAGGTAACAGGTACTGTATGAGAAGTATCCTAAGTACACTAGATATAGCAGAATTTGACTTCAGTTGAAAGTAACGGAAAACTAACCCTGCAAGTAGTTCAACTGCTTTCTGCTCACTGGTTTCCTAGTTTGCCCTCTCTTCTTCAATTTATCTTCCTGAAAGCAAACTCTGTCAGCCAGAGGTTGTCTCTATTCAGTATCTTATGAAGCATGTGCACTGAATTAAATAGTACAATGAAAATTTTGGTCCCTGACCAAAAAATTTACAGTATAAAACCAAGAGGTTGTGACAGAAAGGAGAGAAGGTAGTTGTTATGTAATCAAGACAAGTAAGAGCCCTTTTTACAGGCAAGGACTATACCTAGCTTTCTTCATATATTCATGCTTATCTATACCCATGATATACTTTATCCATAGGTACACATTGTCCATATATTTAAGCTAAGCATGTGCTTTTCCTGAATCAAGTTTCCACTTTTCATGTGCTTTCTGTGATACCTATTCTAAACTCATTCTTCTTTCTAGGACTATCATAGGGCAGTGCGGCAATCAGTGGTGTGAGACAGTGTCCAGAAGGCAACAGCCATCTTAAAAAATAGTTAAAATACAAAATGTTTGGGAATCCCACCATATGCAAAGCTTTATTTCCAGACTTGCAAGCTTCGGTGCTGGAAACAACTTCATCTCCTCATTCTTTTTCATAAGGGAATGTCCTGTAAAATATATTTTACAATTTCAACAAATGTTGCCTTGGCAATATGATCATTCCTTTGTACTACCATTATTCAAGGGCAAAAAGACCACTTATGTGCTCAAGCTCTATAAACGCTCAATTCCATCCTGGTTTTAATTAGAACTTTCTTCAAACCGTTCACTGTTTCTACATCAGGTGCTGATTTGGCACTATTGAGGAAACAACTAATAAACTTCACAATCAATCTGCAGTTAGTAGTCAATCCAGCTCGGCTTGCTTGTTGTTTTCTCCCTTTGTACATTTTCTCATAGAAAGTAGCAATAAATTGGAGACATGTGGTAAACTAGTGTAGCCTTTAACTGGTCACATGTGGTCTCTCTCCAGTCCCCTCACTGAGTAACATTAGAGCATCTGTGCCATCTACTTTCACACTGGTAGCCAGAACACCTATAACTCAACACATAACTTACTGTCTTCATACAACCAAACAAGGAAGATGCTAGTTTGGGGTGACATAACATTTACAGTGCCAGTCCTTC
The DNA here is from genome assembly GCA_013398295.1 of Chionis minor. Taxonomy (NCBI): domain Eukaryota; kingdom Metazoa; phylum Chordata; class Aves; order Charadriiformes; family Chionidae; genus Chionis; species Chionis minor. Next base: position 33,325 of record VZSF01009567.1, read on the forward strand.
CTCCACAATCTGGGTACTTTAGTCCTTCACACAAATTTTTAATCCACCCTATTCTTTCTGCCCAGGGATTGAGAACTCCCCAGGGTTTACCACATCTCTCTGTGGGACTCTGTGGGACTTTAACTTCCCCTCTGTCCTCAATATTCACATCAGCTCCCTGCAGTTTTCGTAACCCAAAGCACTCGGCAGCGTCACCTCCTTTACATTTCAAGTTCCCTGATGCTCCAACGCTCTGCAGTTTGCTGCCATCATGTGCGGCCTGACCTGAAACATATCTGCTTGTCTTTTTAATCCCTTCCCTTTCCAAAAGGTAACCTTATCAGTGTATCATATGGGGAATATCACCAGTTCTCACTGGGTAGTATGTTTTTATGTTGTTCCAAAACATGGTATAAGCTTTACAAACACAACAAGGAAACAAGGGTATTGTTCAATAGTCCCTGCCCCTGCACACACACACACACAATAACCCAAATCCCATCTGCAATCCCAGTCTTGACTGGGATCTCCCAGACCTGAGACTGCCCACTGCATCAGGCTATTTGGCAACTGTCTGCCTCCAACTCCTTTCTGAAAGGAACCCTCTCCTTCTCCCACTGCTCTTCACAGTTCGGGATACAGCTTGAGGAGCTGAAGGGTGAGGAATCTTTTGAGCCATCACATCAAAGTATATCCACACAATAGACACCAGGATAAAGACACCGTTGTACAATCAAAGGGGAAGCCTTGCGGAGTTCCACCCAGAGAACTGATAATGTCAGCAATGCAAATATCAAAGGAAGGCAGTACCTGCCCTTCAGAGCTTGCCATTCCACATCCCACAAATTACACCTGTGCTGGCAAGCCCCTGTGCCACATGAAGCAGGACTGGAGGTATGTGTCTATACACTAAAAATGGAAATAGTTAGGGAGACTAAGATGAACATTGGAACAGCTTTCCAATACGATCAATAGACCTCAAATTGTTCATGATTTTCCAAGATCACCATCTTTTGAAGTCAACAGCTGCTGAGTTCAACTCAGCAGGTACTGCCCGAAATTCTCTGGCCTGTGTGTCCTAGTTTCAGCTGGGATACAGTTAATTTTCTTCCTAGTAGCTGGTATAGTGCTGTGTTTTGGATTTAGTATGAAAATAATGGTGATAATGCATTGATGTTTTAGTTGATGCTAAGAAGTGCTTATACTGTCAAGGACTTTTCAGCTTCTCATACCTTGCCAGTGAGGAGGCTGGGAGTGCACAAGAAGCTGGGAGGGAGGACACCCAGGACAGCTGACCCCAACTGGCCAAAGGGCAATGCCATAGCATATGATGTCATGGCTCAGTATATAAACTGGGGGGAACTGGCCAGGGGTATTCGCTGCTTGGGGACCAGCTGGGTATTGGTCAGCACGCGGTGAGCAACTGCATTGTGCATCACTTGTTTTGTATATTCTTTCATCGTTATTATTATTATTCTCTCTTTCTTTACTATCCTATTAAACTGTCTTTACCTCAACCCACGAGGGTTTTTTCCTGATTCTCTCCCCCATCCCACTGGGGGAGGTGGAGGTGGGGGTGGGCGTGAGCCAGCAGCTGTGTGGTGCTTGGTTGCCAGCTGGGGTTAAACCATGACACAGTGCCAGGCAGATGACCAGACATTTCATTTATCTTTTCCACTGCCCAAAACCAATCATCCCCAATGAGTAGTTTTTCTGATAAAATTATAAGTGAGACAGGCTGAGCTTCCTTTGTTACTCTATGAACATCTGGTACTTCCTAGCCGTGGAGGTGAAATCTTGATGCAAATCTTAAGCCATTTGTATCTTGCTGTCACCCCCTCTGATAATCACAGCAGCCTATTTATGATTTCCATAAAAACATAATTTGAAGCATACTGCCTTCTTATATTTCCTTGAAAAAAAGAAAAGCAGCAAAATACTTCATTTCAGAGACTAAATGTGCCAGAGAGCCCCTATGGTACTGACTACCAGCATATCAACAGGACCATTTCAAATCAAGGCTTACTGTGGACTCAGTATTTATCTGAGCTTTTCACGCTTGCCTCCTCAACTAACTTCTAAGTAGTCCAAAGATCATGGGTTTTCTTCTCTACTACAGTCCCATCTCTTGAATCTTTCCCAAGGAAACGTTCATTTTCCGCAACCAAGGAAGAAGGACATGACAAAATGGCCAAGCTCCTTTCAGTAAGTGTATACACTGAGACAGTTTTACTAACAAACAAGAGATTTCGAAATCTTTATCTGCAGGGATGGAATAAAGGATTCAACATGCTTTTCCTGTTAATACTATTTGTAATGCTCAGAGCACTTCGGCACAAGGTCCTGTATAACTAGAGCAATTAAACAATTCCTGCTGCTAGAAGCTAACGAACTAAGTAAAACTACAAGGCTGGTAAAAATAAATCCAATGTTTGAGAAAAACCCCAACAAACCAAAACAAAAGCCAAAACAGGAACCTGAAGCCGAATTCATCCAGCCACCCACCCATATCTAGGTCTCATTTCAAGGAAGCTAAGTGTGCCTGAGTATACAAAATGGAACAGTTATCACACTCAGGTCAGCATAATTAGTTGTGAGACTGTCTGCAAGCCCCAACAGCAGTAATTTCTGTTCTGTGGAGACAGCAGGGTGGAGACATCCCTTTTCATTTGCAGTATATCAGAGACATCACTCACTTTTCATTTGCAAATGGCACAATCTCCCTACGTATCCAGCTTCAGTCAGCCTGCCAGTGTACAGACTGCTCCTGTGCAAGAGAGCTATAATCAGGGGACTCCACCAAAACCAGAAATCCAGGGACTGTGTTGTACTGCACTAACTCTAATGCAAACAGAACAAAAAGAAGGGGCAGCCCCAAGATACTGTAGAGACTGAGGAGACATACAGCTACTGCAGGAGCATTCAGATACACAAAGTTTTCAAGTGACCAATGATTTCAGCTTGATTAGTAGATTTTCTCCAACTATGTAACTCAGTGCAGTCATTTGTCACTGAGCTCTGGGGAGCCATCCAGAGGGAAACAAGAACTGTTTCCCTGCTGCAGCCTGTCACCTGGGTAGTCAGCATCTCTCAGCACTTGCGCTGTTGTATAAATTACATCCCTCCCAGCTTGGTCAAGTATGTCCATCATTCAGCACATATGTAATTTTCGCTATTTTATTGTCTCATTGATGGAAGAATTAACTGCACAGTGGGAAACACATTAAGAAAGGACTACCAATTATTTTGCCCATGTTACTAACTTCTTTAATCCCCTGTAATCTCTTCTAAGGGGGGATTCATATCTACTTAAATCACTTCACAGGGGACACATATAACAGAAGCCCTACACACCAGGGAGAAGAAAAAAATCCAGCTACTGGTCCTCCACAGTGTCAAATACACCAGCCATCGTTAGAGAATGGATCAGAATTTGCAAACAGTACACAACAGCCCCGTCCAAGCGAACGCCAGTTCCTTGATCCATTCAGTTGGGAAGGTCATCATCATCTAGGTCATAACCTCTGTTTCTCCAATAAGGAGACAACCACAGCCTAACAACAGGAACCTAGTTTTGTTCTAAGCACCTTGTGGTGTTCCCATCTGCCCAGAAAGAATCTGTTTATCCATTTCAGAAGCTGGTATCAAATGTGGTGATGCTATTCAAAACCTTTTTCTGGTTTGGAGATATAATTTGTGGATCTTGAAGCCGCAGGAACTATGACACAGGATCCTCAATTCACATTACAGGAAAACCATCAAGAGATAAAATTTTTTCATCTTTTTTGTTTGTTTGTTGTGGTGTTTTTGGTTTTTTTTCCTATATTGACATAGTGAACTGAAGCTGATGATCAGTTTTGCAGCTGAGGTGGGGCAAAGAAAAAAAAAAGGAAATGTAAGATTCAACCTAGAGAAGCTAGAGGTGATGTAAGGGGCAAGGGAATTACCAAGGCAGTGCCATGTATAATCATAGCTCTTGATAAATGAAGAACGTGGAACGTTTTTTTAGAATGTGGAACAATTTTTGCATTTGGTTGTTCCCAGTCTCAGGACTTTCAGAAATTATTCACCTGATCTTTCTTTCTTCCCTGGGTTATCTAAACAGCTTTGGCTTTTCCATAGTACGTGCCCTACTGCAGTCTTCTCAGCCTGCTGCTTCAAGTTGATAGTATTGCAATGAACACTGCTGGGATGAGCCTTCAGTTACCACCACATTTGACTAAGGCATTAATATAGTCAAGCATTAGTTTGGTGGAGCTGCTCGTGTATATTCTTTAAATGACACAGTTTTTGTCCCCTTCTCAGTGCAATTCCAGAAGTTTCTAATGTACAATACCTTAGATGGTGTTAAAATTGGTTTGCTTTTTGGACATTTGCTATGCAACAAAAAATGAGTTAGATCTGTTAGGGCACTCATTTTGACCCATATCAGCCTACATGACTGACTTTCCGACTAAAGTCCAAGATGTTTTCTGAAGCTGGTGATCAGATAAAGCCTGCGTTATTTTAGAGACACTTGGCAGAAGAGATGTTTGTAAAGAGAAGTTGCCCATTGTGGACAGTTTAAAGCAAAACCACATATAATATATCCACCTGTTGCAAATGGATCTGCCAATACGTGTAAGAATTACTAGCATTTTAACAGAAATCTATCAGATTCAATCTAAGTCATGAAGCGGGGTCAAAATAATACAAAGAAACTCTTCACTAAACTACAAGCAAGACTTCTTTCCACAAACCTCAGCAGCTAGAATATTTCTGTGTCTCGCTACCTGTGCATGCACAGCTTCATACCCCTATAATCTTAAGGCTTACCACGAGGCAGTAAGAAATACTTTATCAGCTCAGGATCTGTGCAGATCTACACAACATGAATTACAAAAGGCTTTGGAATAAAGCTCCACGGTCTATAATCTTAATTCTGACCGGAGAGGAACAATTACAACTTTAACTCCAGTGCATCAGTGTGCAGTAACCACAGAGCAGCTAAGAGCATAAACCCCTGGGACTGTGAGGTTTTTCACTCAATGGTGGCTACGTTGTTTTCACTAAGAGTGACTAGGGATGACATCGTTTTCCAGAAATTCACAAAAATGTTACCGCAAAAGTTAGTTTTCCCCTCTTAAAAAAAAAAAAATCTGTCACCCTCTTTATGATGCTTAAGGAATTTTGTGGAATGCTTGAGATAAGGACTCTGAGCTCGGTTTAGGATTTAGAAGAGAATATTACTATATATCAGTGCAGACAAATGCAAGCTGATTTGGACTCTTTATAAAAATAGCACTATTTATACACTTAGTCGCCTTCTGTGATTTAATGGTATAGCCGCTCACCTCCTATGCAAAACCATACCGTTATGACTGTGGCATCAATTCATTAATCAAAATGACAGAGGGTCTCATGATCAAAAGAGAGAGGTTTCAGTACTTCTTATGACAGCAGTGCTTGTGATACAGCCATACTGGATCCATTTGCGATTGTACTGGAAACCAGCTATTTTCTATACTCAACGGATTTCTGATTTATGATGTGCTTGAAATTACTGTGGATTTCTATTAAAGACAAACACTTGGCAGTAAGGTACCATACTTACCTGTAATTTAGTTATGTAACAGTAGTATCCTCCATAGACCCCACATCCTTTGGGGGTTTTTTGTTTTTCAGATATGCAACTTTCAGCCAACTTGGCATTTTTTAAAAGTTTGGCCTTTTTCCTGCGGCCCTAAGCAAACCTCAAGCCATGAAGGAGCAGGGAATTTATACAGGCCTGCACAGACTCAATCAGCAGTTTCCTTTCCACTGACATCCACAGGAAGCCAGCATGTATGGAAAGATGGGGGCATGCAGACATCAACAATTACAGATAGGCCACTTTTCCCACATTTGGAAACATACAGCTCAAGGCTACCTATTTTCTTAGCGTCTTTAATGCATGGAAAACCTCTACTAGCTGGCAGATTTTCTCTTTGAAAAGTTTATTCATTTACTGTATTACTCAGCATACACATTGGTAAAGCTGCAAGATGACAAAAAAAGGCCAAAGAAAATGACATTTTAGGTGACGCTGTAATGTTCAAAGGTGGTAAGAACATTTCTAGTTGGTAGGTGTACCACTTAAAATCAGCTTTGTGCCTCAAATATTTTAGATATACTCATAGACTAAAATAAAGCTTGGAAGGATGATACACAAGCTCGTACAGACTCATACATCCACTTCACTCACTCACACATTCTGAAGATATGATCTCCTCTAAAAAGGAGAAATTTATGTTCCAAGACTTCCACCCTCTTGTTAACTCATCTCAGTTGTGCATTTGTAGCCTGTTTATATAGCCATATTTCTGACTGTCTTTAGAAACACACTCCCTGGTATCAACTGTTCTGGCTGAGGAATGCTTACAGGACAAAAATTACTGACTCAGAATCTATCTAGAAAAAGAAACTGCAAGTGTAGGAGACCAAGATACAAAGAGATGACATACCCTTCTTCAATTGTAACAGAATTCATGATGATGCAGTTTGTTATCTTAACTTTGTCTTTTATGGTACACGTGCTGCCGATGATGGAGTGTTTAATGGATGTCTTCTCCCCCACTTGCGTGGATGACCCAATGATGCTGTCCGATCCAACCTCGGGAAGAAAAGAACGGAAATTGGCAAAAGTACCTGGAGCTCTCCAATATGTGTTCTCCATACACCTCTTCCAAAGAGAACGTCTCAAGCACTTGTCAACAAAGTGTACCCTGCTCTAGCCCTAGGGATCCTTGCTAGCAGAAACTTTAGAAATTTGGGGCCCATCCCATAGGGAGACAGTTGGACAGCCTTCCCAAGGACCATTAGCTTGGTAAAATTCCATTAGTTGGTCTGGCTCTGTAGGCCTCAAACAGTAAGGTAAGTACAGAAAGAATAGTCCTGCTGGTACTCACTGGTTTCACTAAGGTTCGCCCAGTGAGACCTGTGAAAAGGAGGCTTGAAGCTGGTATTCAACCAAAATGTTTTAGCAAGAAGCAGAGCTAAAATACTGACCCCTTCTGAGTTTGGTGTCCTTGGGGAGGCAAACTGCTGAACTACCATGAACAGCCATTAGGGAACAAAGAGACTGCGGTATCTGACTTGGGACTAAGATAGAATTCTTAACAAACGTTTTTAGAGACAAAGACTGAAAGGCAGGAACCCATGGGCAAGTCTACAAGGAGGCTCTGGGCTATATCACCTACATTGTTAACTCCACACTTCAGAACTCAGCTTTGCTTCCAACAGTGGGAATAAATTTTAGGAAGCAGTTCTTGAAGCAAAGGGTATGCAGACTGTATTGAAAGAGCAGAGACAGTGAAGGAGAACACTTACCATGCCTCTGTCAGTGATCTGTGCAGATGCGTGAACCAGTGGCTCTTCCAGACCCAGATTAAGCAATAGCTTGGGAACCTGGATGGAGAAACCCACATGACAAGTTAACGTGACGGTGCTGTACCTGCATGTTACATAAACAGCTCAAAGATGGCTTTGGTTTCCATTGCACTACTGCATCTACGATAAACATTTTAGCTTAAAGGAAAACATAGGTTCCTGCATTTTAAATCGGCAACCAGGTATGTGTGATTTATTGTCTTCCCATTTCGTAAAGGAGACGGGTACACTTCCTCTGCAGTGCACTGCATGTCTCCTCTCAACTCAGCTCCCACCTGTGGAGAAGCAGTGGAGCAGCAGCAGCAAGCAGGCTGGCTCCAGCTGAACACAGTGACATCCTGTACGTTACTACAACATCCAGCATCTGCCATTTCAAATGCATCTCAACGTTTTACACCATTCAGTAATGCAAGAGAGGAAAGCAAGTAATATCAAATATAAACCAGTAAACTGTCATAAAAAGATAACTATGTTCAGCCCACTCAATAAGGTAGCATGCTGAGGTACAGGCAACAAAAAAGTATTTCAGATGTTTAAGGAGAAAGAAACTAAAGTTGATCAAGTGGCTATTCCAGATGGTAGAAAGCTGCAGAAGAAAAGGCTCTTGACAGAGAGAAGGCACGCGTTAGATAAGCAGACACAGCAGCGACAGTTAGAGAGAGAGACACGGCCCATGAGGTAGCCAAGAACAAATCCACGGAGAGCAATTCTGAACTGGCTCCTGAAAAGAAAGGGAAGCCAGCATTGTAGGAGGATGGGCTGTCACTCCATCATTCCTCCTTTTCTGGGTGAAAGAGCAGCCTGAGGCATCCTGCATCTCCTGGCATCAGGCTGGGGCCAAGGTCACACACCACAGAAGAGGCGATGACAGCATGGATGGGGATTTCAGGAGAGGCTGGAGTCTCGCAGCAATGCACAGACACAGTGCTGTACAGAGTTATTTGCAGCGGTGATGCAATGTATGATGCACCTTGGTACGACAGAGATGGCAGTCAAAGAAACACAGGAGATACAGAAGGCAGCAAAGTGGTGCAGGAGGGCTAAGAGGTCTGTGTCACGGCGAATGGTGTGCCTAAGTGAGAGGCAGCATGTGCCAGGGCTGGAGTGGAGCTCCGCATATGCTGTTTGGTCAGTCAGGATATGTGCACTGACTGTCCATCTGGGAGGTCAACTGGAGTCTCAGCACAGTGACGGCGTAACTGGGTTTGCCTGCGGGGAGGAAGCGGCACTTAGCAAGTCTCTTTTCTCTACCCAGCCACCTATTTTTACAAAACTCTTAGGAAAGTTTATCTTTGAGATCTCTATTGCCCTGTTAAATTTGGCTGACAGTTGCCAGCAATGTCCAAAGCTGCCATGCAGGAGCTGCCATACAGTATGATTGTGTAAAACGACTTCCTTAGAAAGCTGGGATAACAAGAGCTGATGGCTAGGGAGTGAACCTCAAGAAGCAGATCCTACAGATCTGAAGGAGTTGGGATCAGATCAGAAAAAAATATCTCAAGATCTCAAATGAGATGATACTTGCAGGAAATTGTTTGAATATTCATAATATGACCAGCCCGTTTCCCTTCCAGCATGCAAGGATGGGTAAGTAGTGCTGTTTTTCATACGATAAGAATTTTCACATTTGATGCTTCATTCAGACGAGTGAGATGAGCTCAGATGATCTCACAACTCTGAGCTACCATTTCAGGCTGACTGTTGTACCAAGAAGACATTTCCATCTCTGTAGCTCTTTACATCTTGAAGACAGTCCTTCCCACTAGACTTGTGTTTTCTTTGTGTTTTAAAAACCAAAGAGTAGGGTAGGTCCTTCAGTCCAAGGTGCGGGCGCTATGGAAAACTACCAGCCTACCAGAACACCACAAACTAGGCCAGTCCTCCTGGATGATGTTGGCTTGGTGAAGGGATGTTGTCCTCACCTGACATGTAGCTGGGCAGCCACAACAGATAGATCCAGGAGAGAAACGCACACCAAAGCATACCTACAGCATAGGTTGGAAAGATTCCTACTATCCAGTGTTGCTCTGGGAGAAGGGAAAGAAACAAGGAAAGGCTCTTGCCCTCCTCAGTGGAAAGGTGGTGTGGTGAAATAAATAAAGGATTTTACTGACCAGAGTAAAGCCCTTATTAGAATCAGTCAATAGTAGTGCAGCCTGAGGGGTGACCCAAAAAAGCTACTAGCTCAAGCATTTTGCTCTGAAAAGCAAGGTTAGATAGGGGGCAGGAGTCAGAGGGAGTGCCTGGGTCAAGGGAAGGTTTAAGATGTGTTTGGATTTAATTCATCTTACAAAGAAACTATTTCCTGCTATTGAAGATAACTCCCTCCTGAACCCACCTGCCCACACACAGGCTGCAGGCATCCAGAAACCCAGCTGGAAGTGAAATGATGTGAGTAAAGTGTTTCCTCACCAGAAGGGCAATGGGTTAGGATGCCATTCCTTCTCACGGCTACTGGACTGGACTGCTACTGCTCCATGAGTCTGTCCTCTTGGACAGCAAAGTTATAGGTCCTGGCTTTGCAGACAGGGAATCAGAATCTGGTCTGTGAAGACCAAGATAACAGCAAACAAGACACCAAAAGTCTTCCTTAGAGACCAACAAAACAGGTGAAAAAAAAAGCCGATAAAATCAAATGTGTGTCTTTTATGAGGATTAGCAAGAGAAACAAAATGCAGTGGCATTGAAAAAAGAAACTTCTTTCTCACAACCTTTCATTAAGCACCATTTTATGTTTTACCTCCACATAGTTTCCTTAGAAATTTTACCATTCTGGAAAAGTTAAAAATTCAAAGAAAATCCTTTCCAACGTTGAAGGCCCCAGTGTGATTTCAAAACACTAATGCTATGTACCACCCAGGAGCAAACACATTTCCTGAACTGACCAAAATGTAGAATACTTAGGTTAAAAAAAAAAAAAAACACACCAAAAAAACCCCAACACAAAAAACCCACATGGAGTCTGACTGGCTCAACTCAATAACTTTTTACTGAAGTGGCTGCTGCCAAATGTACACGTACACTTCCCCTAGCAAGCAGTGTTCTCCTTTAACCCTTTGGGCACACTTGTTTCTGATATTCTCTGGGAAAGTTTTCCCTTTCTGACAACGGTGCTGCCTCCCTCCTCTCTTCCTCATGCCCCTAACCGCAAAACAAATCACTTCATTTCTGTGCTCCTCTGCAGGCACCAAGGAGAAAGAGCTTCAGTGTGTAACTCACTCTGCCATTCTGCAACTCTAATTTGCATAAATTCATCCATTCATTTTATTAAAAAGAAATCAACTCAATCTGAGAGCAAAGGCAAGGCAGTGACCACTCTCAGGATTCCCAATACAACTTTATTGCTCTCCCAGCCCCACTTCCACAAGTCTTGAGTCTTCCCCTATTACACTCCCTATCAGTCTTTCAAAACTAGAGGAAACCGTCCACTCCTGATAGCACTGAAGTTCATCACTAGCAGATGAAGTGAGAACTTGTACATTGCGTCAGCTACTGCAGTAAAAAAAACCCCAAACAAAAAAAACCCCCCATATTAAAAGCTTTTCATCATCAGCTCATTCGCTAGTACAGGATTTCTCTAATCCTCCCCTGTGATCTTTTATTTTATGAATTCTCAGTAGTGTGAAAGTGAAAGCTGCAACAGATCAACATTTCACCTCTGTGTTTACCTGGAATTCCACTGTAATGAAACCTGTTCATAAAATAATTCTTTCATAATGGAAAGCATTAGGTAATTTGAATGTATGTGGAGTTTAAGTCTTCCTGCAAATCATTAATAACTTTTGTCATTATCACTGAGATAAACATCTGTTAGGAGTCCAGTCAGAACTGATCTTGCCCCTAGGACATGGAGGACATTGATTAGATGAGCTATCAAAGCAATTTCCAGCCTTATTTTCCATGCTTCTTGGCTCTCTGGCTGCAGGTCTTGCCACCCCCAAAAAACAGACGAGTGTGTGGGGTGGGGGTTTTCTTAGCTAAATCAAAGCTATGGAGTAAATTAGTGACAGAACTGTTTCCTGGCCTCATGTTCCTATCCAGCAACCAGTAGGGTGATGTGCCTAGATAACATGGCACTGGTTCAATTCCCACACACTCCTCAGCTGGATCACAGGGAGCGACTCCTGGAGGCTAAAATCTCCCATAAACTACTGGTGTATTCCCATGTGGCAGTTTGTATTTTTCTCACCTGTCGGTTAGCTTCAATATACAACCCAAGAGTATTCACTCGGTAGCACAGTCCCTCTTTCATTATATGGACGTAGCAGCGCACTTTTCCTTCATGGAGAGTTTCATTCATATCTCCTCTGTGATCATTCCAACAAGAGTTATCTGAAGCAGGTTTCAGCAAGCTATTATCTTCCTTTATGAAACTATAAATGTCTGGAGAACACACACACGCATGAAGTTAGACAGGATTTAATAAAATACTTTCTGAAGAGGAACACTATTAAAATACTGTTGGCGAAGGGAAATCTTTGCCTCACATCATCTGAATGGCTATGTACTTAGCAATCATTTACAGATTTTATCACATGTAGTGAGTAAGTGCTTATTTTTATTCTGCAGGTGGGAATCAAGGGATCAGGACAGATGCAATATTTTGCCCAAGGTCACACAAGGAGACAGCGGAAATGCTAAAAATAAATTCCAAGATTTGAGATCCTGTCCAGTTCCCAGTGCAGGGTGGTTAAGGCTTAGTCTGTTGCCCTAAGCAATTTTAGAAACTCCCTCCTGAAATTACGTATACATAAGTGCATTTACCTATACTGTATTCCAGGAGAAAAAACACAGAGCAGGTAGCTGATTTGGTTTTGATTTACACCAAAATAAGGGAGGACAAAAATATTTATATAATGCACAATACTGTCTGAGAAGAAATCTACTAGAATCTTTGCTATCATAAAGTAGAAGAGAAAAAAGCCAAATCCCTAAACCAGTGTTTCAGACTAATTCTGTAGTCTATCCAATAATTCAGCTGTAGCATATGGGCTTTAAAACCTTTGTCAAATCTTTGATACTTGTACCGACCTAGAGATGCTTGTTCTTTTTTCTTTTGGTCCTCTTCTTTGTTGTCTAGTCCTTGCGGCAATGATGTAGGAGAAGAGAACTGTTTCCTCACCAGATGTGGAATCAGTTCACTCCGGAGAGATGTGATTGTCCTAGGGAAGGAGATGCACACATGAAGTCCATGAATGCTAAAACTTACATGTCTTCATTTTCTTTGCATAACATTATCAGACATTTTGCACATTTTTTCATGAGGATGAATCAAAATGCAAGGTTGTCTAAGACATCTGACACTAAGACAATGTTCACTAGTCACCTGCTTCCTTAACACATTAAAATATAAAGGAAGGTTCAAAATAAGGAAGAAGCTTCCCCTTCAGAACTAATTCCCCTATATTTTAACAGAGATGCCTATAATTTAACATGGCACTACCCTGCAATTCATGCTTGTGTGCGGATGGAATGCAGAAAGCACCAACATTGTAATGACAACAATTGAAATCCACTTTTTGTGGCTTAAAAAACGGCATCAATTGACAGGAAAAGAGAGAATAAAGTGCTTATAGAAGAAAAACCAAAGCAGCTCATTTTCTTTGTGATAAAAATATGGAAATGCTTGAAGATAGATGAAATATCAGACCCTTAAACGAAAATATTTATGACATGGACATTAACGATGTCCTCCTGCTCACATGAAACATCAAGAATATTTTAAAGACTCAGTCCTTTAACGAAGAGAAATAAGCACATTTTAACAAGTTTAGGTCCCAAGAGTTTCATGCTCCTTAAGTGCCCCGATCCAAAACACATCAGTGAGCAGAAAGCTTCCAAAGGCTTCTGCTGGCAATACACCCATCTTCCCTGCGTACAGATTTCAAGTTTTATTATATACATTTTGACACCCCCATACTAGGAAGTAGAGAAATCACGAGGGGTTTGTGATAAAGCAGGGACTTGAACCTAAGCCTTAAACAAGGACCCTGATCACTAGATTATTTTACCTCTGGCATTGATTTATACATTACAATGAATCAAGAAAAAACCTCTTCCCAACAAACATCAACGTAGAAAGTCTACTGTACAATGGGATTATGATCCTGGTAATTTAATTTTGATTATTAGAAGATAATTTTATTTTTCACTAAAGTATTTGGGAAAAAACCCCAAATCAATAGTTTTTACAGTTGGAGAGCATGAGATGCAGTCTTAAAAGAGCTTTATTGTTGTTTCATTATTTTAACAATATGCCTTTAGTTACTGAATTGTGGATTATTTAAAGTAGTACTTGGGAAAATCATGCGGAAAATGAACTCAAACTTGGCATGTATAGGAGGAAGTGCTAAACTTCAGAGGAAGGATTGGGAGAACTAACACAGAGAGCTTGGTTATAGGAACTCTACAAATGATAACCCACAAGGAAAGAGAAGTTATTTAGAATGGAAGACAGCAAAACCAGGAACTAACTATAGGTTAAATTAAAAAAGGGAAGTACGAGAATGAGTATCCTGAAAGTGATTTTGGTTGGCAAAATTTCTAGCAAACTGGGATCTTAAACAGTTCAAACTTTAAGAAGCATGCAGCTCATAACCCCTGCCGGCCCCTGTTCAAGTCAACGATAGTCAAGCAGACCTAAGGACCAAAACAGTCTTTCCTGTTTCTAACTTTGATGGGAAGATTCAGATGTGATTGTCAGTTCAGTCCTACAAACAAATACAGTGTTTTCATTTTTCTTGACAAACTTTTCCTTCAGTCCTCAACTGCACGTTGTGTCACATCCTCCATCCTGCAGTGGGGTGATCTAACTCATCCCAGATCTGAAATCCTACTTTTATTTTTTATTACAGACAAGGAAAAGCTCTAGTCTTCAGTTCCTCCTCCTTCATGAAAATAAGATTATAATCGCCTTCAGATAGCTGTATCTCAGGAACTAATGAAGTAAAACACTTCATTCTTTAATCACGAAATTTCTCCCTGCTAACCACTTACAGGCGCGCTCTGCCACGGCTGCCCTGGCCCCGCGCTCCACCACACGTGTGGCTGTGCAGATGGGCAGTTTACTAGCTTACAATGTTTGCTTGCAGCTGTGCCATTCAGCAATGATTTCCTGCTTGGGTTTTATACTTCATCCAAAACCGACAATCCTGTGTTTCCCTCAGAGGCTGGCCATGGCATTTATAAGATATATTACCTATAAAATATCCAAGTATTTGGCAGTCTTAAATAGTCTGATGCAGAGGACAACACAACACGGTAGGAAATGAAAGCAGTGGAAAGGGGGAAAGACAAAGTTTTGCCTGGTTTTTGATGGTTTACTCTTTCTTGGCCAAACTCCTGAAGCTTTCCTGCAATTCTCTGAAGTGCTAGCCACATTCCTTCAGCAAAGGTGGAGTAAATCTCTGGGTCATCCATAAGATGTGGCTCAGAAACACACCCTTCTTACTGGAAAAGGAAAAACAGGAAGGTTTGCCTTTGCTTGCTGTTTAAGCAGAATTTATATGCGACATTAAAGGAATCTGCCTTTGGAAAGCATTAAAACAACACGCAATAAGGCCCTCAGTGACAAAAATTTGGGAATTTTTTGTGACAGATACTGCAAATGTGGATATATGAAGTGATAGCGTGAGAATATTATCTAACTGTCAACAGTGGGGGAAATCAAACATCTGGCTGGGACTAGAAAAGGAATTTAAATCAAAGGAGAGATAGCATTGAAGACCCTTCATCAAGAGAGAAAAAAAAGGAGGAGTTTGGAAGAACCAACTAGCCTGTAACCTAGATTCAGAAGAAAAAAAACCAAAAAGGTTTCTGGTTTGATGTGTTAAAAACTCTTACAATCAAATTCTGAATTACACATGCCTATACTAAGAAGAAATAAGCGTAAGACTGTATTTTTATTCTTTTCAGGTTTTAAACTTGGCACCACCCTAGTTTCTAAGCTTGTTATTTTCTTTAGCATCAAGAAGTAAGAATGAAATACCTGAGATCAACGTAAGGAAAAACACCTACTATGACCAGGAGAAAGAAAGTGGGAAGGTGGGCAGAAGGAGAGGAGGGCTCACAAAATTTTGGCAGAAATCCAGTTCTAAGCCAAATCAGAGTAACCATGCTCTGACACTTCACAGGAAAATCCGGATAGTACAGAGGACAAAAATGAACCTGCTTTTGAGAAACGTTTGCCAAAATAAACATGCTTTCATAAATTCCAGGCCAAGCGACAAGCTTTTTTTGTGATCTTTCATTCCCCAAAATTTGATTTTTGAAGTGGTATCGGTCCGTTTTCACCTCAACAGAAAGTAGTAAGTTTCCAACTAAACAGGCAAAGATTGAGCATGCCCTTGAACTGCTGCTTGTAGAGGAAGCAGGGACTAATCCCCACCACCTTCTGTGGGTTCAGTCCCATGAGAACAACAGGAGATGGCAACAATTTTGAAAGGTATTGATTCTGATCACATTTTAAGGGTACAAAAATTAGAATTATATCTGGGATGGAATTCTCTATTCACACAATAGGTCACAACAATGGGGGATGTTGGCAAGAGACAGTGCATATGCGGGGGAAATGTAAACAACAGGGCAGTGGAAATTCATGGTGCACGTGCAAGAAACAGCTGGAAATTCAAGAGAAGATAATTTTTTTTAAAAAAAGAAACACCCTGGAAAAGTGTATATTGAATGTACCTAATAGCTCAGAGCACACATCAGTCGTTTGCAGTCAGCTCGGCAGACTGTCAGCTCAGATCTAGGCATTATAAACCTAGGATATTCAGGTTAATTTTATTTAAAACCTAAAACATTAAAGTACAAAAATAGACACTTGGTCAAACAACTGTAATTTTACCAAGTACTATCGCCACCGGAGAGAAATCAGTACCATGCGTTTAGAATCCCATTATCCCCAGACCCTGTGATGTCTTCCCAGTGTTCCTGGGACTTTTGCATGACAGCAAGGGCACAGATAAGGTTTGCGCTAAATTAAAAATTTTTACTTGTGAAGAACATTAGGTCAAAATACCCTGGATCTTTAAGCTTCATATTTAAACACAGCTGTGCAGAAGTTTTCAGTGAGTTTTAACCACAAATGAAATTAGAATAGTCTGTGATATGACAGAATTAAGTTTGTATCTATGTATGTTATATTGTATTCTATTACATTACATGCATTACAGCCCACAGAGGGCCAACTTTTACTTGTTGCTGAAATGCAAGTGCCTCTGGGATGAAGGGAAGCTTATTGAAACTTTAGTAAGAAAAGAAGAACAATGGGGCCAACTGAAACACAAGAAGAGTTTTGGGGAAAAAACAAATCTTGATCACCTAAACTTAAAAAATACATGTATTTCACAATTATGCTCCAATGAGCTGTGATTTCTGCTCTTAGACATATGTATTGCTGGAGACTCTGTCTTTCATATGACACAGAAAATAAAGACTCTGACCAATACTGTTAAATATAAAATGTCATCATATATTTTATAATAAAAGAAAAGTCTATTTAAGTCTAAGTTTAGGTGACCTTGCAAAAGTCTAGGTGCCACGAGGTGCTGTTTGGCTTGACCCACAGCAGGAATGGGAGCATCCACAGCTTTTATTTCACGCAGCTAGTTCTCACCAGCTTCAGACACCCTGAACGCAACTGTCAGTTCCATTTACCGGCTGTCATTCATTTTCATTTTCCATGTTTAATGTTAAACACCATAAAACAGTATTAATGAGTATTAGCATTTTAATATCCTTCCCGTTTTATTAATCTGTGATGAAGCATGAAATCGACCATTGCTGTCAGCACCCACCTGTGAAATCTGCTGTTACTCTCCATGGGCTCGTTGCAGGGGGTCTCCCTTGCTATCATTATTAGCACAATCAGCTACATCTACAGGTGCAGATAGTATCTGTGATTCCCCACTACAAACAAGCAGATTATTAGCCCTTTTGTATCTACTTTTGCCATTTTTTTTTTAACAGGCTAATATTAGCTCTTGTACAAACTATGCAAGCATACAGTGTGTTGGGTTCTGATCTCAGCTCCGTGGCCTTCAACAGAGATTCTTCAGCTCACATCAAAAGGAGAACATCAGGCTGTATTTCAGACTGGTGCTCATAATTAATGTTGGAAATGTAGACATAAATACAACTAAACAAATCCTAAGGCACTTACAGATTTGGCCAAAAAGAAGTTGCGTGTTTATGCAGAACAATGAAGATGTAAGAAAAAGGGAGGGAGAAAGAAAAAAAAAAAAGAGGGTGTGTTTGAAGAAAGAGAAAAGTTAATTCTGAACCCTGTAGGTACATAGTTCATGGTTCTCATCGCTTAAAGGATAAAGCGAAATAACATTTAAAAATTCCATGTAAGCTGGGAGCTCTCTTGTTGAATCTCAACGTTATTTTCTCCTGATCCTTTGATGGAGATTAAAAATTTCCATGTGAATACAAAGAAAGAAACAACAGTTACTCTGAGATTTTTTCCCTGAGCATTTAATGCTCCAAACTAGAGCAGCCAGCCACCATTCCCATCTCCTCCCCCCTCCTTAAAGAAAAAAAAAGTCAACTCACTTTGAAGAAAAGACAAAACAGGGTCAGGGCAAGAGGGATTAGGGAAATGATATTTATATCATGGACCAAATTAAAATGTCAATGCAAGAGGCAGGCAAACAGCCCTTGCCACATATATACACCAGGCATGTTTCCTCAAGGAAACAGGAAAGAGATTTGAAAAGAGTTAATGCAGTCCTGAGTTAATACCACCTGCCTCAGACTCGACACCACTTAAAAGACAGTGTTTGGGTCCATTTCCCACAATGCGGTTTTAACAAGCACAATGGAAAAAGCAATTACAGGCCTTTTCCCCTTCTTCTCACTGATTCACTGCTAAAAATACTGGAATTTCTGAGACATGCTAAGAATGTGGAGAAAGCAGACAAGGACTACATACAAAAGGAAAAAGTATCAAATGATAAATTTATAGGGTGTGCCACATCCTTGCAGAAGGCTAATTCTGCCCTTACACCTTGCAATATTTTTTTGCCTTTGTTTGGTGTACCCAAGACTAATTATAATAAAGGAAAACTCCAAAGTAACCAGGCAAGCCAATAAACTAGCAGGCAACTACTTTTGCCTATTTCAATAACCTGCAACACCAATCATAGCATCAAACAGATGTTCTTTCTTGCTACGTTCTATTTATCCTGTTCTGCTCTCAAAATTTCTATAACAAAAAGAGAAAATATATTTCTCATCCCCCCCAATTTCATATTAATTACTTATTTGTCAGTGTCTCTTATTATTTTTGGAGCTAAAAGTCTACAGAAAAGGCAAGGAAACTTTGAGAAATGTTCTACTAAAAGGTAATTCCACATGACTGCATTTGTGCTTCATTTGTCTTTCCATACTATTTTCTAACCCAAACCTTCAAGTCTGACAGCAACCTACTCCCAACATTCATAAGAGCACGCATGACAATATTCCAAAAGCCACTGCACAGCAAGACGGTATAAATGCAAAGCTCTGCTTTGCAGGCTCAAGTTTATGAATGGCTTCCAAAACTGCAGAATCATCACCGAAATCCCTGCGTTCGGATGATGGAGGGAAAGCAGAAGGCAACACACAAGTGACACCATAAAGCGGAGAGGATGCAGATCGAAGTATGAAAGGGATGGTATGGATACAAACCACATGAAAAGCTGTTCTCAAGTTCCACCAAGTCTGGATGCACTTAAAGGAGCAGGGATCTAACTTCCACTTTTGCCAAAAAACCCTTTGGGAAACAAGACAGCTTTCTGAAAAATTGACCACAGAAATTAAAACTCCTCAGTTACATACTCAAATCCTTTCAAAGCGTGTGCGCACTCATCTGGGGTCATCTAAGTAACCTTAAGTCTGCCCACTCACCAAACAGCCAGGAAAACCCCACAGCTCCCAACTAACAGAGCTTTTGCATGGGAATGCCAGCAAGTTTAGACGTTTTTAGAACTTCTCTCTGACCAAAAGTCTCTGAGGCTGTCAGAGGCCACCCAGGGTGTTTGGCAGGTTGTACACGCTGCTGAGGAATGGATCTCATTCATTCCCAGACAGCATCCCATTCTTCTAAAACAAGCGCACCTGCACCAAATGTGATTCCTTGCCAGAACTCATCTTTCCCCATTCTCTCCCACCTCCGCCTTTGCAGCCATCTGTGTCTGAGTTACCAACTTTCTTCTAAACGCCTTTGAAATTAGGCTCCTTTTCTGAAACGCGCACTAAACAGAGGCATTCTGATGATATGCCTAAAGAAACACATGCCTATGATGCATTTGATAAAGTTGACATGCATCCATAAAACTGATGAAGTATGTAAATTTAAAGTACATAAGTATATATTTAGAAAGATAGATTTAAATGCTTCAGACTTGTCTGTATAAAACATGTAAGTGTCAAAAAAAGTAGACATGGCTGTAGCTTCACATGGGTAAACTCTTTCACCCCGCTCTACTGAGGCTGCATTAAAGGCATCATAGATGTCTGCGTCACTTTGCTCTGTTTCTCCATGCAGATACTGTCTTTGGCGGTCCGCAATCAAATGGACCCATTCTTGGTTTGACTTAACAAGATCCCCATTCTTTCAGCAGTCTGGAAGATAAACTGGAAGGTCTGGTCTGTAATTCAGCCCTCCTTGCACCTGTACAAGTCCCATTTCTACACCATTCTCCCCAGCAATCATTCTACCTTAATTAGTTCCTATCCTCACTATTGATTATTAATCCTTGCTCCACCCCTCCCAGCAGGACAACTCTTCTGTTCTCTTTACTGTGGCATTTGCAAGGTGATCTTCTGTCCTGTGATAACACTAAACTTTTTTTTTTTGGTTACTTTATCCTTTCCTGAAGGCCCATCTCCTCTTCTTCACGAAACTACTTTTATTCATACTGCTCTTTGTAGGTGACATTCATCCGGAAAACTTTGGTGTAAAATGCTGTGTGCGCTACAGTTCATCTCTGCATCTTTGATTTAGGGAAATGTCACTCCTCCTCCCCATGCAGGTCTCTGACTTATTCAAAACTGGTAACTTAACTAGACAGCACTCAGCGTTTCTAACAGACTGTCCTGTGGCTGTTATGTTATAGTCTTTTCTGCCCCTCCCCCCCAATTTATTTTAAGTGAAGAAAGTTGTGGTTGCTCCCACTTGGTTCAAGACTGTGTTCTAAGATCAGTCCTTACCTCATGCTCTAGCTACTTATCACATTCAAAATGGAACTTAGAATACTGTTATTTATTGATTGATTGATTGATCGATGATCCACTGACTTAATGAAGATCTCTCTTAGCTACTCTATTCAGGCATGTGTGCCCTATCATCATTTAGTAGCATTCATTCGCCCTTCTACATGCAGGAAGTTAAAAGTCTCCCATCATGATAATTCAACGCAATAATAAAGTCAACAACAGTGTTACAGATATCTTTATTATTGTTCATGTTTCATTTGACTGGCTCAGGCACAATGAAATTTGACACTGAACTAACACCTAGAACACAAAAATTATGAGAACTATTTTCTCTCTTTCCCAAAAATTCAACTCATGAGTAAAAGGGGACTCAGCATTTCATAAGGATCTGTCAGTGACTGAGGTGGTGTGGAAGAAAAGAGATTTAGAAGCAAACCAAAGAGGGGAAGAAAGGAAAACATTATATTGAAAAATTCTTGAAAGTTGTACAATCACATCACCTGCAATATAAACTGCAGGAGAATTATGTTTCCCACTGCAAGAGAAATATACCATGATACCACATACAAGGACTATATCCTCACAGGGGGATGTCCAGCAAGGTAAGACAATAACTTCACCCCAAGTATTCTCTTACATGCAAGTAATGCTGTGTGGAAGAAAATGTACTGCACTGATGAAAGAATGCTTAGGTTGATACTGTCCAAGTGGCAATGATTTAAGGGGGAGAAAAAAAAAAAAAAAAGAAAAAAGCATACATAGATGGATAAAAGAATCATCATTGCTCCTTGGTTCAAAATACACATCTCATATGAAGATAAAAGTCCATTTGACTGAAGGCTACCCAAGGAAACTGCAACTGCATGAAACAGTGGAAAAAATAGTTAACAATTTTTAATGTTTATTATCAGATCAGAGCAAGCCCAGCTGAGGCCACCAAGAGGGCCAGGAGCACATGACGCAGGAGAAGCTGGGGGAGCTGGGTTTGTTCAGCCTGCAGAAGAGAAGGCTGCAGGGGGATCTGATTACAGTTTTGCACTACCAAAAGTGAAGCGATACAGACGACAGCCAGGCTTTTCCAAGAGGTGCACAGTAAAAGGGCAAGAGGCAATGGACGCAAGCTGCAACAAGGGAAATTCCAGTTGGGACATAAAGAAAACAACTTTTCAGTGAGTGGTACAGTCCTGGGATAAGGCCCAGTCTCCATCCTCGGAGGTTTTCAAAACTCAGCTGCAAAAAAACCCCTGAGAAACACAAAAGTTAGACTTACTTGAGAAGGAGGTTGGACTAGCGACTGCTAGAGGTCCCTCCCCAACTTAAATTTTCCTATAATTCTATAATATTTGCATTAACATTTGAATGACCTTTTTCACGTCCTTCCTACATTCACTTTTCATAGGGAATCCGAAAGGTCATTATCTGATGCTGGAAATCACAGTTAGAGGATAAAACTAACAAATTTTAACATTTACTTTAGAAAATTTTGCATTAGTACCAGCTTGCATGCACACAATACTGTGCTGTGACCAAGCATGCTTGAAGTATCTCAGGCACATGGCCACTATGGCATTTCGCAGTCTCACAGAAAGATTTGCAGTTATTCATGAAGTTAATCAGCTCCAACTCAGCACATCCAAAGATACATCTGCTCCCAGGTAGTCCACTAACGGGAAAAGGAATTATATTTATTATAGAACTGATCTGCTGAAAATCGTAATTTGTTTAAATCTAGTTTGGATCATTAGGTTTTTTCCCCCTGAGGTTTCAGGAGTGAGCTTGATTGGTAGTATGGAAAAATGATAATGTTAATGATACTCCAGAGGAGGAGGACATCAACAAATTTCAAGTCTTGGCATTTCTAGCAGGGAGCAGAGAAAGCTCCAACAGCTGGATATGTTTGACAAAGAAAGGAAATAGGAAAGATAAATTGCCATTTCACATTCTAATAGATTAAATGCACTAAGGAGGAGCTTGGGTTTTGTTGGTTTGGGTTAGTTTTTTATTTTTATTTTTTATTTTTCTTTTCCTCGTTTGGAAAGCTACAAACTTTTTGCCCTGTCTTCACACAGTATACTTCCTGTAGGAGCTATTTGTTTATTTACCCATTTTAATCACAAGGAAAGTATTCATTATAAAATCTCTCTTTACAGCAAAGGAGAAACCTTCCAGCCACGCGGCTGACACATGTTAACTCGCAGGTATTCACAGAGCAGGTTCTGTTTTAAGCCATCTTTCAGGCAGCCACACAAAGACCACCAAAGCTGGGTGTTCAGCTCTGCCAGACCTCCCCCAGCCAGCAGCCCTTGCCAGGAAACACAGGTGACAGCCTGAATGATAAAAAGGCATTTAGAGGGGAAAAAGAAAAAATGCACTGGTTTAGTCTGGGCAGCACCTTAATATAAACCTGCAGGGGCCTTTGTGTACAGCATAGCACACAGCCATCCAAGCAGGAGCTTCAGAGCCAGTCACTCGCACCTCCAGTTTTCAAAAATCTCATACTGCCCCTGGTATTTATCTGGGAGGAGAAGGGTGGCTCCACCACAGCTCTTCTCAAGGCCACAGATCTCAGAACACAGCACTGAGACAGCAAACCTTCCTCTCCCCTCCTAGTGCTGGCCCAGTGGAGGCTTTCTGGACACAGCAGAGGAGAGCTGAGAAGAGAAGCTTGCTCTGGGATTGCAGCTGAAGCAGTTTGGAAAGGCAGAGCGCTATGACCTCACACAATTTGCTCTTATTTATTTCAGCATTTCAAAAAAAAAAAAACCCCACAAAAAAAACCCCAAACCAAAAAAACCCCAGTGTTTAACTTTGCAAACAAATCATACTGACTTTGGCTATAAAGCTTACTGCAAGTTTGCTCAGTTCAGAGAAGAGCTGCTCTACTGGCGAATTCTGGCAGGCAGCTCTCCAGCACTGGAAGAACTGCAGAAAAGCGAATTTGTTTCCTTAGCTTGAGCTCAGCCTCTCGTGGGGCGCACCCCAAGAGGAGGGCTCCCCCGGGGAAAGTGGATTTCCCTGGTGGCCAGCAAGACCAAGACATTAGCACTCAGCTTTCCCAGGACAAGGCACTGTGAATGCTTACTCAGACCTTCTGAAGCAACCACAGTGCTGCTGTTTATCATTCTTGCCTTTCCAGTACCACCCATCATTCCTTCTGGCCACAAACAGAGCTGCCCGCTTCCCAGGTGACTGTACAAAGGAAACAGTGGCTTTTTCTACACCCAACAATTCAGAAGTACTAGATCCAGGACAGAATGGTGATTTGCAAAACACATTACTAAACACAATAAAAATTTTACCTTGCTTCCAGGAGGAAAGGGCAGAGAGTGGGGGGAAACAGGGAAGAACAACACAAAAGTATGTGAAACGTTCTAATGTAAGAACTTTCCTCCTTCTAAGAGGAAGATGGGTGCCATCAACTTTGTTTTAGATATACAGACATAGTCTTGAAATGAAATCCAAAGATCTCCTTAAGTTAGAAAATGCAATTGCCACTCTGGTGCATAACAGAGAAGCCACAACATCTGAGCAAACACACAGTGGCATCTGCCTTCATAAAAACTGGAAGTACTAGCTTTCAGGGGTGGTGGGACTGGGGTGCGTATAGATAAATTGCCCAGCATTTCCTATTGTAAGTTTTTGTCTTCATCTGTTTGTAAACTTTGCCAAAGTTTAACTGTTTTGGCTGAAATTACCCATGCCAGGTGTTTGCCTCAAGCTGATTTTTTTGGATAACTTCATCAAAAATGTCTCAGCTATTTCCAAGAACAAAATTATGGAAAAAACTCCATTTTGTCCATGTTAAAAATATTTCAACTGCTCCGCTGAAAAGCTCTTGTACTTCCATACTTGCAATTTGGCACAAGGTTGCCTTTTCGTCAGGGCGTTACATTTGTAAACTTAAAAAGTGCCCATACTACATCAAGCTAAGTCTGAAAACCCACTGTTTCCACATGCTTGGAAGAGACCTGTTTTGCAGCTAAATTTTTTAAGTCCTGCATTGGGCATGCTCCATTCTCTTTCTCTTTCTGCAAGGTAATTGAACTGCTCAGGCAGTACTCAACAGAGTAACAGAGTACGCTCCAGGCCAAGGTTACAAAGGCTGAGCTGGATATTCTTTGAAGTTTAGAGCATCCCATCTCCTTCTGGTGGCTGACCTGAAAGGTGATAAATCTATATTGATAACAGCTACTCCATTAGCAAGAGTCACAGTAGCCTCACTGATTAATTGTAAAAGCATCACACATATATATATACACACACATATATACACGCACCCCCCCACACACACACTTAAAAGAACATCAGGGCAACAGTTTGTGTACTCAAATTAAGAAAAGCTAGAACTATGTTGCTTATACAACCTTAATTAAGACCTCGTGCGTACACATTATGACACAGTCCTTAAAAACACACTTACCTACTTTTATTCTCTCCTCAAGCCCAATCTCTTCTTTGACCAATGTAAAGATGGACTATGCCCTGGGGGTGAATCAAGGCTGTGTAATGAGGCAGAAGAATGCCTGCCTCATTTGTTAGAACATGTGTGTTAACGTACAAGGCAGAGGGCTGTGAGAGGAGAAAAGAACTGCTAATATTTAAGGCAAATGAATGATGTCCGAAGAACTGATTTTTAATTGCTTTTTTTTTAAATTCCCTTCTGTCAGAAAAGTTTACAGATGCTGCTGAATGCAGAACATAAATCTAATTTCTGCAGGTTGCCACTGATTGTGTGCTTCTGATTTGATCAGTGTCACCCTGTGACAGCTATCATCAATGGAAAAGATTCTTTCAACATTAAGAGCTCTGTATAACATCAAGGACTGAAAAATGGCATACTTTAGACAAAGATGCTTCAAACTTCAGCTCTTGACTGCCTTAGTTTTCCATTTTCAGAATGGGGAAAGACCCCTACTTCACTAATAGGGGTGCTGGAAAGACAGCTAATGAAGTGTTTGCACAGCATTATCATATCGATGCTGAGCACCAAGAATCCAAAAGGAAACTATTTACCTTACCTTCACAACAGGGCTTAAACAGTGAGCAGCAAGTTCAGGCCTTCACCTGAACTACAGAAGTTACATACAATATTGAACGGTGTCTCCTTCAGTGAGCATCTCAGGCAACAAATGAAGCAATGGTCACAAAGGAAAAAAACCCAAAACCTACTAAGTCATGTAACTGGAGACTGTACTATAATATATATCACATACAGAAGCAAAAGGTTGCGCAGGGAGCCTCAGATGTTGCATTTCCTAACTGCCAGGTGCTTTACTTTGCAAAGTTAGTATTTTTAAATGTAGCTTTTCGTGTGCCCAAACTGCAACTAAGATTTGATTAGCATATTCACGACAAGCTCTGCACTGATGAAATTTGACAGTGTTTTTTGGGAAATAGTAAGTAGGACCACATACTGCTTTGTTTTAGGCAGACTTGATTTGTCTTTATCTACCTCAATGAGAGGTGAAACTGGCAGCCTCCACGTGTCTACAGGTTTCAGCTGTGAGCAGGGTGAAATCCTTAGACATGTAACGGATTTGTCACCTATACCTGCAAAACTGACTGTGGGCACAGTGCCATTCACGCATACATATATTATAATGCATATTACATACACTTTGAAGCATATATACAGGATATACAGAGACACACATACCTTCAACACTTCAATTTCCAAAGCAACTTTGAATTTTCCCCATTAAAACTTTACAGGGGAAGGGGTTCATTTATATCTATCTCCCTCCTTTGCCCTCCCCCACAGCAGGTATCTGACTTCACCAGGCTAAAGCTTTAGAAATATTCTGGAAAAGCAGAACACAAACTACCATGCAATTTCACTTTGATCACATTTCTGCTGCTAGCAGCTTTGCTGGGATTGCTAGCAAGCAAACTGTCCAGCACACAGTAAAGAAATATCAGTGCATGTCTGTGCAACACGCCGGGCTCACGAAGCAAAGGCCTAGATCCTGCCCTCCACTACAGATGAAGTTCACAGGGGAAAGGGAATAAGGACTCTCTTCTTCCATCTGCCCTGAATGCAGCAGCGAGGCAGGATTCCAACCTAGCACTCAGGAGAGTGCCAAAAAAGGGACTGGCTACTGTGCTGGCTGCCACCCCAGGGCCCCAGGGGTGTGAGGCCCGCCAGCTGTGGGGTGGAGCCATGCCCCCAGCCAGCTACAGCCTCTGCTTCTGTCTAGCCTGCTGGCTCAGCTCGCGTAATGATCGTTTTAAGAAAAGCAATATTGTGCAGTTCATCACGCAGCGCAGGTGTTCACCTTCAACTATCCCTGCCCTGTGCTGGCAGAGCAGCTCCTGCAGCGCACACAGCCCGCGCTCGCCTGTATTCCCACACCACAAAGCACAGCACCTATACAATCCTCAGGTTAGCTTTAGTCTGAAAATGGAAATGTTTAGGAAAGGAAAGCACTCGTCTGAATACAGGAAGATCAGATTTTTAACTGACTTGCCTCCCGCACACAGAGGTGATACAATTCGGCAGACTCGGTACATCTGCCAAACCAAGACCAACCTCAGCCACTCTAACTTCCTTGATGCAGAAAGGAACCTGGGGAAGAACCAAAGGTGTCTGCAGAAAAAAAACCCCAGGGATGGTTATAATCAGCAGAAAATTCAGCCCAAACAGGCTGGCTGCTTGTTCACACCGAGGTCACAGTCCCTGTTCAGACAGGATGAATCCAGTTGGTAGCAGGTCCATGATCTCTTGTGAATCTAGCGGGAACAGATCCAGAAGTTGTTAGCGCCGGGTACCCACGGCAGATGCAGGGATGAAGATGTCCATCCCAGGGCAGAGCTCCGCGTGCTCCCACCAGCACACCTGGGCAGAGGCTGCCAGTGCACCGGAGCCGGTTGAGGAGCACTCAGATCATCAGCCTACCCCGATGATGCAGGAGTGTGGAGAGAAGGGAAGGAATAAATTCCAGCTGAAGGGAATAACAGACTGCTAGGGGCAAGAATTTCTTCAGCTGTTCCCCAAGCCACTGCGGAACCACGAGCATTTGACCTTGGTAGATTCAGACAGGATAGGACTGTCATACCCTTGACAACTCAATTTCACCAGCATCCAGTGCTGAACTAGTGGATGAGAGAGAGATGGAGATGGGGATTTTAACTGGCAAAATGCATTTTTTCCTCCTAGTAGAGGAAAGAGAAAGCAGTTTAATTCCCGCCCCCCAAAAATATCCCCAGGTTTAAACAACATTAGGGGCATGATTTTTTTTATTTTTGTCTGGACATACATATTTGGGGGGTTCTAATAAACAGACCATTTCCTCTGCCTTTTATTCAAAGGCACTAGTGATCTCTGCTTTTTAAAACTCAAGAATTTGTTTGGTTTGCTATAGCACAATAAATCTTCAGGCAGCAGAATCTACTATTCAGTCCTTTTAAAATAGTTCATAAAAAAGTATTAAAGGACTACAACCTGAGTCACAGACTACCAAACAGTATTTTGACCACTCCTAACATCCCTCATAGAAGAATCTCACTGCTGCCAAACAAATCCTGACTATTCTCCAAACAATCCCATGCAGAAGAGGAAACAAGTGCATAGAAAAATTAAGGGGCCTGTCTAGTGCCACAAAGCAAGGCAGTGGCCAAGCTGATGACAAAACCTTGGTATCACAACTTCATTGTGGAGCTGAACAATAAATTCAATCTTTTTCCAGAGTTGTCATGTAACAAAGGTGTCCCCAATCCTAAAGCAAGATTCATATCCTGAGACAAAACAAAGGTTTAGCCATTTCACATTCTGTTTTCCTTGTTTTCCTATTAGTTGCTAGTGACTTTGGACTTTACATACGATGCATATATTAATCCAATCAAAGTGGAGGAATATAATTCACCCTTACAGGTGCAGCTATAAACAAACTACACTCACTTGTGGAGAGCTTGTTCTTGCCACGTATTTGCAGCTAAACTGGGACTACACCGGGCTTTTACCCCATTTAAAGCAACAGATCCCACATGCACAACCACATTAGTTTTCATGTAATTCTTTGACCTGGAAGTAATCATAATTTTTTCCTCTGCAGAAGACTGAGCTATAGCCAGTTGTAGGATCTGAATTTTTTTACTGCTGGGCAACATCTCTTCTGCTTTTGTATGTCAAAATAAAATTTGAAAAAAATGTAAATGCTTCACTGAGCTACAAACAATGAAAAAAGGTGTTCTGCCTGCCATCAAACCCCGCTGTTAAAATATTAACACAATGTAAATATTGTAATATTGAGGAAGTACACTGTGTCAGTACTTCCTGGCACCGTACAAGAGCTTCACTGTTCACTTCAGTCCCTGCTGTTAGTTTTAAACACGCACAACTTAAGGCATCTGAGCTTCTCCAGTCCTGCTGCGGAATTGCAGAGAAGCAAAATCTTACTGTAGATTCTCTCTAGACTAAAAAACAAAGTATTAAAAAGAATCCTTAAACCCAAACAATTATGTAGATGTCAGTACTTTTCAGGCAAAAATATTCCACAGGGTCTTTCAAAAGTCCTGGCATATTGCTGCCAAACATGGAAAGATCTTTGGGTATACACTGTGTCCCCCCCCTTCCTCAGAGAAGAAAAACAAGCTGCAAATGCCCACCAATGCCAGAAGCCTGAAAGCCCAAGTTATTCCTCATGGCAAAAGTCCCATTCCACAGATTTGCCAGTTAAGCACATTAGTTGCAATTCACTCACTCTCTTAATTGACTGAATAAGCAGCATGTGTGTAATACAGAGAATGAAGCAGCTACCTGCCATTAGTAAGCCAGATGTTGATATTAGGTCTTAAGAAATGCTGTCTAGCTGCTGTAATTATGTATTTGCCATGGAAGTGTCACAGAAAAGAAGCATAACTTCAAAAAACAGTGACGACAGAGAATGACCTCTCTACAGAAAACAAAAAAAAGAATTGGTCATACTTGCAAAAAGTTAGTAGGCTTGTTCTAGGGAGCCTGAGGGCAACTGGAGGAGTTCAGAGAAGGATTTCACTCTGCCGGCTTTGGTTAATACAAGGTAAAACACTGCTGCTGACAAAGCCAAAGATCTCACCAGCATCAACAGAAGTAGCATAAAGCCTTGAAATCTGAAGTTACCACTATTTATGCTTAGAGGCCTCATTGTGTCATGCACTGTGGCATGGCTGACAAAGACTATCCTTGTCCCACAGACCTAATGATCTAAATTCAAAACAGCATGAAATAACAGGAAAAAAGAAATCAATGTGTGAAATGTCTAATATTCCGGAAATGTCTAGTCCCAGCAAAACTAGATGGCTAGGATTTCAAGAAATGAGTCCTACATGTTGTATTATGACAAAAAAAAGACATAAGCACTGCTTCATAGTACCACAGGAAAACTATCACCGACTTTCTAAAATACACTGAATAAGTGGCTTATTCCAGATTTAAAGCATCTGCTGCTCCTGAAGCTTTCTCACCTTTTAGACATGTTCCCATACACAACTCGGAACTAAAATGACTTGTACAACGCTCCCATGTGCCAGTCAAAGTATTGGATAAGCTTTATTCTTATGCAAGGTAAGAAATTCCCCTGAGGGTTAACACAGATTTTCCACTTAAGATTAACTCAGTCACAGAACCTTATTCTGGAAGAGCTACTTCAATTGTGTATCCAGATGCATCACCAGATTTGTATATGGTCAAGACTAACATAAATCCCCACCGCACCATGTTTTCTCACATGTCAGTTTATCTGCTAAGAAAAAGTGATATGAACAGAACACTTAGCCCCTTTATCTTTCACCTCACTTAAAAGGGGAGAAAATATCTTGAGAAGTCAGTGAGCATTCAATATATGTAATGGGCATGAGAGCACTACAAAAAGTCTAGGAGCAGGACATCATCTGAAAACTGAACTGCTTACTGTGAGGGGGGTTGTTCGTTTGTTTGTTTTTTAAAGATAAACAGAGGTTGGTTTTTTTGGTCTGTTTCATGAAATATTACAGCTAAGATCCTTCTCCACTTCCATAAATGGATGTTTTTCTTACTCTCAGTGGGTGGTCTCAGAGTTTTGACAGAGGAACGTCACAAGCTAAAAACATAGGATGCTACAGAGATAGCCCACCTGCAGTGGTGGTGGATGTGAAGGGGGAGAGAAAAGGTGATTGCAAAGGCCAAAATAGACTGTGGTGTGGGAAATCAAAGGTCAGAAATGTATTCACAGCCCTAACAATGGGGGAGCCGTGGTGAAGTGAGCAGCCAAAAAGCACAGATACATTAGGAAAACAAGGGATGCAGAAAAGAGGCAAAAATTTTAGCTTTCACTTACGCTGTTATTAGAAGGTTTTTTAAAAAAAAAGGTCTGAATACGAAACTTGGACATAATGCTTGGCATGCCATTTAAGTGTAGCTAAAGCACTTTGCAACTGGTTTCTTTTACATTTCTATTTTATGCCAATTTAATGAAACAGCCATTTAAAGCCAATTTAATGAAATGGATCTTCCTTTAAAACTCTGGTACAAACCATATGTCAATGCAAACATTGACCCTTCCCTTCCTACTACCTTGTGTGTTGCTTGGTTTCTTACCTGTTTTCTACAAGGAAGTCCACCACGTATTTCTTCAGACAGTAGAGATGGGCATCCATCAGCCCTGTTCTGATGTGCATTCTGGGGTGCCTAGAGAAGCGGGAAGAAAAAAAAAGGAAAATCATGGAGCTTTGCATGGCCATTTACAAGAGCTTGACCTTGCATTTAAGTTAGTGGATAGTGAAAAGTGTGCAAAGCCGGATCTGTTCCTTTCCATCTACCGCTGCGTTAACAGAGGAGAACAGTGCAAGCTGCCATTATTGGACTATGTTTATAAACTTACACCTGCTGGCCCTGGGCTGATTTGCTGCAAAAGAAAACACCTTCTCCAAGGAGACATTACTCCTGCTACATCTTATGTAACTGGAAATTGCACATTACTGGGCAGGAAGCCAAAATAATGGGCCCAGAGTGCTAAAAGTTACAGTGGGTAATGTCAGGGTACAATAATTCAAAGCTTCTGCCTAAGTGCCTGCCTTAATATGCAAGGCTGTGCATGTTCCGCTAGCAAATACAACACTACTACTGTATTTTTTCCAACACGTCCTGAAGGGGAATAGGGGAAGGAGATGGGGTCTGCTCACGTCTCCTACTCACACATTACAAATGACTGCCACAGCTCAATTACAAAGCATTTGCCTATCCAGCCCAGTAAGATGGAAAAGATCAGTAAATCTCCCTTCATCATCAGCCAAACAATGTCAAACAGGGAAGGTTTCACTTTCAGACCAGTGGCAGGTTAATATTTCAGAAACTCAAAAATCTCCAATAGCTTCCATATTTTAAGAACAAAGTTTTAAATCAGAAAAACTCATCGATTAATTCTGTTACTTCTCTTTACCCGTTCTCTGCTCTTAGTAGAAACCCTTTTTGGAACCTGTCTCAGAGCAGCTAGGTATTTTATGCCAATATTACTTTCCCTTCCACACACCTGTAAGCCTCATTTAAGAGTGTTCTGGCTGTCTGAACACTTGCTACAAATTCTCAGGACAGAAAAGCCACAACAATATTTAGCTTGCAAATTAAAAGAGACAAAACACAATAACAGTCAGGGACAACACTGTAACTGCACTCATAGTCCAGAGGCTATTAAGGAGAGAAATGTCAATCCACACCTGAAATTGTCTCTGTTTTTATTTTTCTTCCTTTGATGACTGCATTTCACAATAAAGTTTGAATGAACATATTTTGTTAGTATATTCCATTCAACCTTCGTTCACTTACTCCAAAACATGCTCAAGTCATGTCTGTGGTCATCATCACTTTTAGTACGTAGTTAGCTCAGCAGAGGGATCACTCACAACTTGGGCATATATATATATATATGTATGTATATAGTAAGCCAATACTAGCACACCAAATACTTAGTAACATCAAAGCCACTGAGAGTACCAGGTGTTCTAGTAAGCCATTTTTCAATGCATTTTTCAATTAATGCACTGAACTACCAAAGTATTTAAGTCTTAAAAAATTATAAATTAGGTGGCATTTCACAAGCACGCCATTCAATTCAAGCTAAGCATATTATTAGCTATAACAAAATTCTTTTAAGTCCCACTTGCAAAGGAAAGCTCCTATAATAGTAGTACGACACTTTGCAGTAAACTATGTGGTACTAAAAAATGATATATGCACTTTTAGTAGATTACTTCATTAACAAAACATGAGCTCACCTAGCAATGCTCCAGTACTGATGTTATCAGTGGCCCAGATGTTGCTGTGGAAGTCAGGCCAAATAGCAATGTTCCTTATGCAAAGAAGATAGGGAATCCACTAATTTTAATGAGGTCTTGCATTTGGAAGTCAGACTCCCTTCCTACTCTGCATCCCGAGGATGGTTTCCACATTTTGTGTGTTTATGAGAGGAAGAATTTTCATGTCTTCTCTGAGGAAAAGGGCTCCCTTCTATTTATATAGTGAATATAATAGTTCATTGAAATGGGTGAAAGAGACAAATGGAAAGAAATAGACAGGGAGGAAAGCTGGAAAAACAAACAAAACAATGGAACAAGGCAAGAAACGTTTAAAAAAAATAGGAGTGGAGGCAACATGGGAAGGAGATGGAAAAATAGGAGGAAAAAACCCAATTCTTAACTTGAAGATGGCAAACAGGACACAGTTTCTTTAGTGCCAGAATGCCAGGTTCTTCTCTCCCCATTCAAGATCTATCACAATCCCCCTTAAACACAAGGCAGGGGCAGGCTGCACGGGCTAGACATCAAGCAGAAGCGTGTAAAACAGGAACTCCTCAATAAATGGCGGTTCTGTTGCCAGTGTCTGTGTGGCTTTCACACACCCAGTATCCCCACCCGCTAACTGGAATAACACTATTTAGCTACCCGGCAGGACACTGAGGATTTGTGGTCTGAAGTCTGTATCTACAGGCAAGTATTGTAGCACGTTTTTCTGTAGCTAAGCAACTTTATACCAAAGTTATACAAAATCAGTGCAAGTGGACAGACAGTGGCACAGTGCTATCCTTGCTGCAGCTCCATCACACACACACACACACAAAAACCCAAACACAAAAACCAGCCAGACAACGAGATGTACTGAAACGCCACTCTGAGTTAGCTTTCAGGGTAGAATATACTAACAATAACGGAACATCATGCTGGACAAGAGGGAGGTCCCACAATGAAAATCCTCTGAAATACAGACCACCTAAGTGATTTGCAACAGAATAGTCCCATAGATTAATATTATAATCACAGCTTCAAAGGTCAAACAGGCAAGTTTGGGCACATGCATAAACAAAGTTGCGATTTCTGTAAACCAGACTCAAAGAGAGAATAGCCACACTAAACCAGATTGATAAGAGCACTCTATCATAACAAGCCACTAAAGATGACGCTAATTTTCATGGACTAGTGCTTAAACCAGTTTATCTTCAGGTAAAAGCAAAGGAGCCAAATAATCTAACAGATAACAGCAAACTCCATCACCATTTCAAATGAGCATCTGGTTACTAATATCGAAAGCCACACTCCCTTCTCCTGCCTCTGATCTCCCACTCCATCAGCTAATCTTTACAACATATGAAAAATGAGCCCGTCGTGAGGAACAGCTGATACAGAGAGAATCGAATAACAAACAATACATGTGCCGAAAGCTGACGCACCTAGACTTATCGCTCTGAGGGAGATAATACAGAAGGCTTTTAATTATATCATCAAAGCAAGGGAGAAGGTACTAGGAGGGGCTGGCTGCAGATGGTTAAGTCTTAATGAACGCCGGGTTGGGTGGTTTATCAAAAGAAAAAGACTGGATATATATCTGAGGGGGTCATCGTTGAGATGAAAGTTGTAACAGCCATTGTTGGAGCTCTTTAATGAGCGAGGAATGTCAAATGTGAACCCTCTAAGAATCATACCAATTACTAAATGAACTTTGGTTCAATCTAGCAAATGTAATCAAGCACAAGTCATTAAAATACATGGTAAAACTCCCATTGGCGCTGCCACTATAGTGTCTATTATTGTCTGTGCTCCCGTGCAAGGGAGGGGGCTGCTCCCAGTTGTAAGCTCTGTGTGTTATGTTAAGTGATGGCAGATTTTAGCCCTAATGATGAGGCATGGAGGGCTCCCTGGCAGAAAGTCGACAACGAGAAGGCTCGTAGAGATCTGTGGAGAAGTCAGGGAAACATCAGCAATTAAAAGAGCAATTTCAAAGAACGCAATTTAATGTGTAAAATTAGCTTTTATTAGCACATAATTCCACAAAATCCTGACTCAGGATGAGAGTGCATAAAGGTCTGCAACAGTCCTTAGAAAGGTCTGTACCCGTAATTCCTGACACGCCATTGTGAAATAATAAGCAGTACTAACAGGATTGATGCATGCTTGGTACATGGCATTGCTTTGAAAGCGGAGCCCGGAGCTTTTCCCTCCCTGATAACCTCTCTCAGGATTTCCTCCCTCAGGGAAATCAACCACTGATAGAGCGAAGTTCCCTTGTTTAAAGGCAAAAAGATGGACAATTGTTTCAACTGTAAACTAATTAAGAGAGATTACCACCAAGAGCTGGAGGTTCAAACCAGTCCTGCACTCCCACTGACAGTGTGATAATGCCAGGCTGGGGTCAAAATCATAAATCTGAAGGGAGCACGCACAATGCTTAAAGCCAAAAAGCCTCTCTACTGAGCATGGGATATTGCCACATTAACCTCACCACCTCACAAATAAACTAGCTGAGAAAGAGAAATCCCATGGCCTCTTTCCCTTTAACTTCATACAGCTGTTGACGGAAAATATGAAGGTCTTTAAATAAGCTCAAGGACCTGAGGCTGCCTGTACTCTAACACTAATCCAAGCAATGACACGATAAAAATCCGATCATACCTGCTATTAACCTGGCTCCTGAACCGATAGCTGAATTACATCCACTGTGGGCTTTTGGGGTATTAGTTCATGTTCCTCCCCATCCCTCTAAAATAAGCAAATAAATAACAGAATGCTATGTGCAAACTATGCATTCCACACTCATTTTTTTTATAATTAATTGCATGTAGCTCACATAATCCACGTAGCCAAAGTCTACTACATTCTTCCTATCCCCCACACTACATACTGTATTCTTAGTATGTAGAATTCTTAGTATCTTAGTATTCTTAGTATCTTAGGCGAAGAAGCGTGCCATCCAGTTCAAACACACACTGCTGACCCTGAACTGTCTGTATGGAGGTGCTGCTCTCATGTTGATACAAAGCCAGCGTACAGATCAAAACGAAGTCTCACAGCAAATGCTGCCAGACCACCTTTAATGTCTCAGGCATTCCTACTTTTAAAGGAAAAAAAATAAAATCCCTAAATCGCATTGCTCATTTACGGGACAGCTCTTGGCTGTAAACTCACTAATAATAAAAGACCACTGTTACGTTGGCTCTTCAAAAATCCCAGACACCTTATGACCTTAATTTTTTTTTTTTTTTTTTTTCCCCCCACAGTGCTTTTGGCCAAAAAGATCCCAAAGCACTTAGCCAAACGAATGTCCCCACTGTATCCCAGGCCTCCTTTGCCCACCAGTGAAATGCTGCCACCTCCGGGCTGAACCGCAGCAGCTGTAGCTACGCACGCCAGGACCCCCCCACATCACTCTGCCCTGCGCCCCTCTTCCAACGGGCTTCGAAGGAGGGGGAGAAGAGGTAATTAGAGGGTGCTGCTTCTGGGGTGGAACAACTGGTTCAGTTCTGGCTATGAGGAATACCTCGGTGATGTGAGAGCGCCGTTGTAGGGAGGAAAGGGGCAGGATTTCAAGATGTTGTCCCTGGGCCCCGGGTGACCCCAGCCTCCGTTTCCCAGCTCAGAGCCACCCCCTCGCTGTTTCCCTTCCTCCAGTTTTGTAACAACCCTATTTACAAAGACCAGAGGGTAAGACACACTTTGGTCCCTTGAGAACCTGGAAAGGGAGGACACGCCACATTCACAGCTTAACATCAGCTGCCCCGAGGCAGCTCTGGTAGCTCTCCACCGATCCATCCCTGTGCCCGCTGCTTCTAAAGACACACCGCATCAGGAGCGGGAAGTATTTTCCAAATGAAAATGTTTTATTGATCTAATGACCTACAGTTGCTTGAAAGCCTTCTGAATAATAAATATTTTTCATTTAAAACCTTCACCGCATGCCATTTCTCTTTGTTGTGTTATATTATTAATATACCCATGAGACTATAATACAAACTATGAACCTACTTCTGACAAAAACATGCTGAAAACTTTTTGGTAAAGGAACCAACTTTCATTGAAAGCCAGAGATTAAGTAATTTGCTCTAGCAGAAAGAGTACAGGTTAGCGGTCAGAACTCAGGATTAATATTTGTTCAAGGTCAGTAATGGTTTACAATAAGCCAGTGTGGCCTCCCATAAAAAGAGTTGTTATCTTGGCACCAACACCGTGCTTTAACGTTCACATCTCTCTTGACTTCGATGCTGAACAGCGAGGGTGCTGGTGGCTGCACCGCCAACTCATCCCATGACCTTGTATAAAATGTTTTTCTTCACCCTGTTTCAGCTTCCCCATACGAAAATGAGAACAACAGTATTTCCTCACCCATCCTGAGTCCGAGAAGCACACCCTGGGGGATGCGCAGCCATGTGGCTGGATGCACGTGCGTCCCCCCAGGAGCACACCAGACACAGCTGCTGGGCAAAGCACTTCCCGAAACTTGCGTTTAAGGGTCTTCTCTGCCATAGTGAATGCTAGCAGCTGTAGGAAGTAACACAGGCGCCGGGCTACCCAAAACCCCTCTGCCCCTTTCTCCCTTTCCCTGTCCTCGACTGAAAATACAGCAAAAATGCAAATATTTTATATTAGACACTTTTATGTGAGACTCAAGTCTGCTAGAATACCTCAGGCGCTATGTAGAAACTTGGAAAGCAAAAGAGAGACCAAAATGATAATAAGTCCAGAGTTTTGTGTGGACAGAAGAGAATACACTGTGAGGAGGGCGGGGACTGCCAGAGACATTATTAATAGGTTTTACCCTTGAGGTCTGGCAGCTACTTGCTCTGTACACAGAGGAAAAGGATTAATCAAGCCTTGCACGTAAAGGTTCTTTCTATGGTGTGCCAAAATATTTAAAGCAGTATATACAAAGTGTAAGCCTTATTATTATACACATTTGATGTAATCATCTTATGCTACAGTTAAGGCCAGGATGACAATAAAGTAGATTACTGTGCACTATAACCAATTCAATTCCAACACAACAGGACATGGCTTAGTCACTTGGTTCAGAGCTGGTATTTGAGCTTATTTTTCTTATGCTGGGCTAAACTGTGATTTAAGAGATTTAATCAAGCTTTGGGAATTGCTTTCTTTACGAAAGGAGGAGAAAGAACTAAAGGTCTGCACCTGGCAACACTAATCATTTCCAATTTTCAGCTCATTTTGCTTCCTGCTTCATGGAAATTCACCTTAGTAAATAATTG
This sequence comes from Chionis minor, assembly GCA_013398295.1. Lineage (NCBI taxonomy): Eukaryota > Metazoa > Chordata > Aves > Charadriiformes > Chionidae > Chionis > Chionis minor. The sequence goes on from VZSF01009567.1 coordinate 71,397, forward strand.
TTCCATAAAATCACCAGGGCTGAAAGGATGACAACGCATAAGAGGAACAAGTTTTAAGCAAACAACTGAAGTTGGAGGATTGTACAGAGGCTACTGAAGAACAGCAGCTCCTGCTGATCCCTCCTACACCAGTTCCCAAAGGGCTAAGCAGTAGACATATGATATATTTTCTTAAATCAAATAATTACAGTAAATGCATGGGAAACAGTGTAACTGAATACTGGGTCAAAGCTGTAGGTCACTAGCAATATATAGCTTAAACACAGTAAGGCTGCCACAGTTTCTTTATGTGACTGGCCTAGACTCAAAGGCAAACAAAACGGCACTCGGCAGCGTGACCAGCTGATCCCAGCCTTGCTTGATAAGGCTCCAAAGACCTTCTGTGCCTCTCAGGTGAGGTGGGCTTTACTGGTGGCTAGAACTTAAAATCTATGGTCCACAAAATTTGGGATTTAAGGCAATCACATACTTTCGGACTACTAAAGCACACGGGCAAAAAGAAATTCCCCCCTCTCCTGACCCTAAATTCCAAGTAAAAGCAGAAGCAGAAAAAACAAAGCGGAAACAGCATTATAAGCATTTCCTTTTATTTTACAGGCCCCAGAAGCAGGACAAACTGAAACGGTCACATACACCTTTGGATTTCCCATTGTGAGTAGCCTTCCAGGTACCTCATGAAAACCACCTATTTCTGCACTGGAAGTTTATTAAAATTAAAAATCCCTCTTTAAAGCAGTTACTGTGCATAGGCCATACCCAATCACTCACTTCCCTTTGCTAAAGTCTTTGCTTGACAGGCAAATGGGTTCTTATCATGGAAGATTCATGTTTGTCTTTCTTTAGAAGGTATTTACATTCAAACCAGTTAAATTTCATGGGACTAGAGAACAACCTGACAAGAGTCTGGTAGCAGGTCATTAGGGCTAGAAGGAAGAACAGAGGAAGAGGAGCGAAGAGGAGAGAGGAGAAGAGAGGAAAGGAGCAATGCAGGTTGTGTGCTAGACAATTTCCCCCCAACACTTAACAGTCTAGAATGCAATAAGAGATGAGCTTTGAATCCAAAGAAGGGAAAAATTCAAGTGTTATGGTTTAAATTACCAAACCCTACCCTAAATCCAGCCCATGTAGGATGTCCTCTGCAGTAAATCTGGCAATGCTCATTTCCGTCATCTACTGTAAGTGAATTATACTTAGCTCCTGCTCCTCGAGGGTCTGTAGCTTCCTCTCAGCTGGTGCTTTGACCTGTGCTTCCTTTCGATTTTCCCCTGGGACCTATTGCATCTGTCTCACTTTTAATTCACCTAAGGTTATACAGTCGCACCTATTCCCACCTCAGCTCCACCGAAACCTGGACGTTTTGTGACACGGTAACCACACTTCCACCTGACAAGACCCCAATAACTCTTTGTGTCAAATATTTAATCAATTAATGAAAATAGCTTTATCTCAGGCATAAATTGAAGTGGGCACAAAACTTGGCTCTGCTGCCACTGCAAAGGGAGTCTGGCTGTGATTGCCAGGACACAGGCTGTTCCATATCTCGGCAATGCTGAATGGGTACATAGAAGAAAAATACATTTTAGGGGAAACTACACTAAGGTATCAGCAGTCAGACTGGATGAATCCTGCTTCCCTACAGAAAAAGAGAGGGGCTTCCCAACTTCGCTACACTGAAGTCATGACTCAGCCCATGTATTCAGATATATCCTCAGACACATGCTAGCCTGGAATTAGGGCAACATCAACTTTGAGCCATGTGATTTTTGGGACACATAGAACTGTCACCGCTCAGGACAACATCAGCATTAGAATCCAGTCCAATTCTGCTGTGAAGAAATACCCCAAGTGATAGGAACATCACACGAGAAATACAGAGATACTCTCCTTCTTTTCTAGTTTGAAAGAACCTATTTAATTTTAACCTAGTATTCTGACAGTATCAAGTAAAAACTTCATTAAAACAAGGCCTTAACATTAGAAAATGGAGCATTCCTTTTGCAGAATGACAGCAGAATTTAAAACCAAATGAGAACTGAAGTCAGACTGAAGCCACTTGCAGGTATCTCTTGCCTTTTCAAGCCAAAAGAACTCCATGAGTAATTGCTTTAATAGATAGGTGGCATTTTGCAAGACACAGTCAGAAATACCATGGGATGATGAGCATAAGTATGGAGGCGGGGTAAGGAAAAAAAGACAAGACACAGAAAAATCTATCATTACCACAAGGAGAGCTTAACATCCACCCAGAGTCCAAATTTGCATTTTTTTAAACAAGTAATTACAGTGGTTACAACCACACTGGATTAGTTTCTGGTTAGACCAGATTACTCATGATTTAAAATTTCCAGATTTGTTAATAGCTATAACAGAAGCTGCTGCATCATATTACTATAAGAAACTGAGCTTACACCTAAAATGCTTTCAGGAGGATGCTAAAGTTGGAGCACTATGGCATTAAGCCCAACAGAACAAAAACCTACACACTGCACTGAGGATAGAACTGGATTTCCAAAAATCTGTCTCATCTTTCACCCATTACTAGGACCTGAATAACAGCTTAAGGTTGAGCCAGAGGAATTTTACTCCTTTTGAACAGTGCTAATAGGACAATCAGAATATTGCAGAGGACAGAAGAAAATCCTGGTGATTTCAATACAGTGAGATGGTACTTTGAGCAGTAGGTTAACATCTCTCCCTGGGATTGTTACTGCTGACTGAGAAACTTCATGCAACCAAGAGCGCTGTTCCGCGCAGCCCTGCATGTTCTAACTCACTTCATACGGTAGGTGGGACCTGCCTTTATCATAATGAGGAGACAGTCCCTGTTAATTTAAAACACAAACAAAAAAAACCCCAAACCACACAACACATTCTTGAAGGAAAAGCTGTCTGGACACCTAAGATGACACTGCTCACCTGTGTATTTTCACAATTTAAATAAAAATTTTTAATTTTAATTTTATTTTTTTTTTAGCTGCGGTTACAAAGTCCAGGTTTTGGCCACAACTAACAAGTATTTTATTGCTGTGATAAAGAGACATCAGCACACTGCTTGTCTGGAGATAGTGTGGCTTCAGCAATGAAATAAATAGGAGAAACGTCATGAATATAGATTTCAGTGGTCCCTAGTAGCAAAGCAGTAGTAGAGAACCATTTTCACCACTGATCACAAGTGTTATTGAAAAGCAAGAGAGAAGACAGCAACTGAAGCCTCTGTTGCCTATGCCACCTGGGGTAGCAAGTTACACCTCACAGCCTAGAAGCAATAAACTGTCCATGGCAAGTTCAGACGCCTCCATAATTTGCTCTTAGAACAGCTCTCTCTACAAAGACCAGAATGGCAACAAATCCAATCATTTTCCTTTACAAGGCTAAACTCAGGGTAGGACAGTCTCCTCATCTTCAAATGCTTAGCCTAACAGAAAGTAAAAAAAAAAAAAAAAAAAAATAGTGGATGACCTGAAGATTATCATTTACAGTTTTATGGCAACCTCAAATACTATTAAAACAAAACGACTTCTGTTCCCTTCTCGCTTGGAAGAGACTGGGACTATTCCGTCTGTGGTTGTGGACTGTTTCAGTATTATCCAACTACATAAATGAAACTAGTGTCAAAATTAAGTTTTAAATGGCTTGAGGTTTATAGGAATTAAAGAAGGAAAAATTAAATTTGAAACTCTGCTTGTTTACTAGCACTAATTAAATATGCCAGATTTCTGGGCAAGCTTCCTAGCCTGTGGCTACTACGTTACTGGCTTGTAAAACAGTCAACAAGTACATGAGTACAAAGCACAAATACAATAACAGATTTCGTGTTCAGTCCTGCCCTTACTTTATAGAGAAAAAAAATGTATTAGAAACAATCGGTAACTATAAAGACCTGTGCTAACCCACTAGACTCTATTACTAATACAAAATACAAAGTCTACAATGACTGCTTTTGCAAAGAACAGTTAAAAAAAAAAAAAATCAGAGAAAGGTAAGAAGCAATAAGCACGACCAAAATGAACAGGAAGCCTTAAAAGACTAGTTTACTTCTAAAAACCCCTGTGCTCCTGGGCTCTGCTCTCAAAATAATTTGCTATTAAAAATAAAAGGGAAGTTTTGCACTTCAACAAAAGAAGTGGGTCTGATTATTCATACCGCAGAAGCAGCACTCCTCACAAATGGTAGATTTTATTATTATATTGGAAATCTTTAGAAAATAGGCTTATTCTGAGGAGCTGGCATTTCACATTTAATGAGAGTAAGGGCCAGATCCATAATTGGACAGTCCATTTAGACAATAAACTCTTAACACAGGTACTATCTTTGCCTTCTACCTTTTAAAGGCACCAGCACAATGAGCTCATAGTCTACGAGGAAGCTACAAACCAACCAAGAAAGAACAAAGTAAAGCCAGTCTCAGATAAATGGAGCCTCTGGAGAGGCCGCTCATCTCGGCATGCAGCTGAAACGGAACAGAATAAAACACAGTGGGGCCTGCATCATCCCCAGGTAGGCAGGAGCAGGAGAAGCAGGGACAGCAAGATCCCGTGGCCTAAACGCTGTTCTTTGCACATTCTTCCAGGAAAAGCTCCCCAATTTACTTTTCTACAGAAGTGGCAAACAACTCTTAATGAAGAAACACTTGAGGACAATTTGCTGCCTTGACAGCTTTAAAATGAACAGCCTTTCACAGCAACTCAAATTAATGTGTGTTCCCACTGTACAGTAGCCTTGCTCAGCTTTAAGGAAACCAGGAATAAAAATTCAATAAAAATTCAGCTACGCAAATATTCTGCTATAAAGAGAGGCATAAACATATAACTCTCCAACTTCCAGAATCACGTACATGAGGCAAAGGGAAACGATATAAAAATAACTAGGTTTTTGTTTACATCTCAGATTTACAAGAGCAATTCCAGAAACTAAGTTCTTCCACAGAGGCATTGATTTAATTAGCCTGCATAGCATGCTTTACTTGTATTCGGACCTCTGATGTACACTGATGAAAAAGAAACAAATATACAATGGATACACACAAAATAATTTGCTAAACTTTTTCTATGCCCAGATGCAGGTAAGAATTCTCAAACACACTTTCATGGGCTCTTCCTTACATGCAAATGATCCTTTTTTAATGTATACAAACTATGTATGTTTTCAATTAAAAATGTGACTGAATCCATTGGATCATATATTCTTGCAAACCAGCCAAAAATCAAATACAAACTAAAGCCCTGAAGGAATTTCAGGAAGTACAAACCATAGAGCACAACAGTTCTCCTTCTAGCAAGGAGAATCACCTCTCCTTTTGAAACGAAGCTAGAAGCAACAGCAGTGCGTAAAAATATGCTGTCATTCAGCAATGAAATAACTACATTAACAAACAACACTGAGATCTTAAAAAAATGTAATTGCTGAAAATACCAGCCAAGCAAGTAAGCACAAAACGATCAAGTAACAGCAGAGCACTTGCTTCTTACTTTTTGATAACTTAATCTCAATTTTTGGTCTGACTATTCAACCAGCTGACAAAACTAGTTCCTGAGAGATGTGAGCATGGGATTCTCTTCAGGACACAACAGTGGCAGTGAGGGTGACATTTTTGCTTAAAGTAACAAACACGACTACTAAGAATGGGTTGTCATACACCTTTTTTCACTGTATTTTGATCCACATTAGTACAGACTTTCTCCGGTTGTCCTTCCTCATGTTAGACTTTAAAACCAAACATCCCAGAATTTGGGGAATAAATATTTAACTGTGAGTGTAAATAAAAAGATATTCCGCACTTCTGGAGATAACACGCAAGTTCAAGACAGTGCCTACCTGGCAAGGAATACTTCTGAAGCTCAGCAATTTCTCTCCTTCCTATAACTTCACCTAATTCTCCATATCCCTGGCTCTAGCCAGCCTGCAGCAAGCAGGGATCAACATTTTAGACCAGTAAACCTACATTTAGAAATCACATCAGCCTTAACAAAGATACAGCCCCAACACTTTTCACTTGCATGCTCTGCAGTTGTCCTTGACTCTCCCCCTACAGGCACAGCACACGTTTGGTTGTGGTCTCAAACAGCGCAGCACACCTTCCCCTGATCTCCATTTCAACTGCTCATATGCTGAACAGCTCCATTCAGCATTCACCTCTCCGCCAAACAGTAATTTTTCAAGCATTAACCAATGATGAAAAACACTCATCAGCTACCTGTCAACATATCTACAAACCTTAGGAAACAGCAGTATCCTAAGATATTTAAGATACTTCCATTGAGATTTGAATTAATACTTACAGCCAGTTTTTTTACTGTCACTGTAGGAGGAGCTGAAACCAGCAATAGCAATGCAGACACACGGCAGGTAAAAGACTGAAGCCTTCCGAAGTCCTCAAAAGAACCTGTGAGCCACCTCCACACAGGACTCAACGCATTTTTCCTTTAGGAAAATTAAGAAGTCAATGGACAGAAAGAGTGCCAAGCAAAAACTAGCCTTTACATTATTGTGCTGCAGCCTGCTACGAGCTTTCTCTCACTTGAAGACTCGCACTCAAGACTAACACTTTTCAGAGATGCACAAGTTCATATCCTTGCATCTGCTGCCTTCAAGATGGTGAATCAATGAGTCGTGACTTCAAAACACAGAAACAAAGGAACAGGTAAAGTGACAGACTTCTTTGCAGCAGGTTACTCAGCTGCGCTTCAGCTCTGGTGTTTGGAATTTCCGCTGTTGGTGGCATTCTTGGCTTACATGTTCATTATATCTTCATTTCTGCACATGACCTTTATGAGGCCACTATTTAGCAGGGCAGTATCACCTTATTTTATTACCAGAACTGTTACTCAGAAAACATTAACGTTTTCTCTTCAGACATAAAGTTTTAATAAAAAAAGTGAAGAAGTGTATCACACACAGCAGCCCAAATCAACTCATCTTTTAAAGCAGATCACTTATAGGAAACTGTTCTCATGCTTTCAAAATTTTATGAGAAATGAAAGCAGTTAGTCTTTGAAGTGATCACTTCTAAAGGGAATTACTTTTCTACTGTGAAAAGTACACTATTTGAAGAACTATTGTCCTGGTTTTAATGACACAGGACTAATTTCTTCTCTAATGTTTGGGAAAACTGTACTTTTTGAAGACTCTAGTGTATGAATTTGTGAAAATATTTACTTTATAGCCAGCTATGGTGTGTGGGTTTCAAGGTCTCAGTGTTTTTGAGCTCACCAGGTGCAGGGATGAGGAGGAGCAAGACCCAGGCACTTGGCCCAAGCTGGCCAGAAGGATTATTTCATACCATGAATGTAACATTCAATATAAGCTAGAAAGTTTGCTGTGAAGTTCACTATCTCTTTATGGTGATGATCCAGAGAATGCCAGACGCCTGAGCCCTTCCCTTCCTCCCAAAGCTGTAGCACTTGCAGTGTCTAACATTTAGTGTCCACTGCTGGGAGTGCACAGCTTCCTACGGACATAGTTGGCTGAGTATAATTCTTGTACAGTGTATATATGGGTACTGGGATCCATATCGGTTGTTTAGTGTTAGTACTGTTAATTGTCTAGTTTTATCCTATTAAACCTGTTTATCTTTCAATCCCCAGGTTTCCTTGTTTTCTTCCCGATTCCCCTTCCTGGGTGGGGAGGGGTTATCGGATGAGATAATAATTGCCTAAACAACAATAAGTTGTTCTGAGTTTCTCAAACCGCAACAACTATAAGAGACTAACTCATGTTTGATATTTGTGTTTTGGTGGAACCTGAAAGTGCTGACCAAAGCTGTACACATAGGTAGCAAAACCACAACTCTTATCTCAGAATTTAAAAGCTGCCATCAGGTGGCCAAACTGGTAGTGGAGAGCAGCAAACAAATGCAAGGATTAAGAAACTCATTTATCCAGAGTAATACAGACCCGAGGAAGCCCAGACCACAGCACTGTTGCTGCACCAGAACTGGCTACTACCGACTCATTCTGGTGCTTCCACAGCATGCCCTGAGTCCCCACAGCATTCCTTAGCTCAGGAACTGCTCCGCCCACCCAGCTACGCCGCTGCCAGCCCAGCCTGGCCCTGGCAGCAGTACAGCCACTCGCATGTTAGCTCAGGTGCACTGCTGCAAGCTGCGCCGGGTTCAAGCCAGCATGTGTAAAACCAGCTCATACGCACGCGAGGAATCACCCATCTAACAAATTTGATCACGTACACTCAGGAGTAGTGGCCTGTTAATGCAAAAGAAAACATACTTCATTTTTCACTGTATGACCAGTGCTTTTGTATGAAAAACTGGAGAATGAGTACATTGAAAGAGACAGTGGTGTGATAAGAATAGCAGTGCATAACAACGCAACACACAATAAATTATACAAAAATACATTTAAATACTACTGGCATCTGACATGCAGCAACAATGCAAGTGCTGAAACTGAAATTCTAGGTTTAAACACGATCTGGAGCTCATGCTGTATGCAGTGTTATATCAGCTGCTTCCTGCAGGTCATTTTAACAAGTACTATTCTGATTCTAAATGTAGGAAAACCAAGTTAATACCCTGTACTCAGACCAGCATTTTACATTTATAGTACTAACATAAACATTCATGACATGTCCCTGTGAGACAGGAAAGTAATATTGCATTCATTTTAAAAAGTGAAGAAAGTATGACAGATAATCATTAAGTGGACTTCTCAAGGCCACAAAGCAAAGTAAAACTGAGATCTCTTTGTACGTTAATTACAAGACATTCTTGATGCAAACAGGTGATAGCAGATTAATTGACATGTTAACTTTCACCCTTTCCTGCACCAGATCACCTGTAGAACAAAAGAACTCTTCCTCTGTGAACACAAAGGTTGCTTATTTTAATGGTTCACTACAACAATCAAACAGATTAACATTTCTATTTTTTTCCAAAGACAAGAATAGATTACTGAGAGGTAAGGTCAGACAACTTTTCTGCAACCCTTTAAGTCAACAGTTGTCCAAGACATGGGAAGTCATCTTTTACCCCAGGCATGAGGTTATCCCTGTCACATATGAAAGCCTAGAATCTATATAACGTCTCCAGTATCATGACCCCTTCTTTTCAGATGACAAACATCAAGGGCATAGCAAAACAATGCCAAAGTCTACTTTTTTCCAGGTTGCTTCCTTCACATAATAATATAAATTAGAAAACACCCAGAATCCTACATTCTGGAGCTACACTATCACGGGGTACATCTAAAACAAACACATGCGAGAGAAATATTCCTTAAATCTGCAATATATACTATTTCCTCAAAGGGTAAGATACAGAAAAACATACCAGCAAGCTCTAATTTGTCTCACTGATCTATCCCCTCTATAGCCAGAGGCTACTTTTAACTACACTGACTGAGCAAAGGAATCTAAATTGTATAGATCAACGTCTCAATTAACATTTTGTTTAGGAAGAGTTATGGAAGAGAAACAGAATGTAATCATTTGCTAGCACAGTGGCTCCAGAGGTCTGGGAGGGAGTGGAAGAAGAATGGAGTTGAATGTGGGAAGGGTCCATTATTCTTTCAATAGCATCTGGTGCTGCAAAGTATGTGCTTGCATACTTTCCTACTTGAAAAGCTTAAGTCTTCAGTAGCTCCTTGGTCTGGGAAAATGGCAGGCACCCAAATGCTAACCCAGGGATCTAGGAAAGAGATCTACCTGAAGAACAATATTTTTCAAGTGGCCTTAGAAGTGAAAAATGGCCATAATGAGAAGTCTCATTCCCAATGGATTTTATTCCTTGTGTCTGGCTGCTGTTCGTCAGGTGCCGTTCCTCGCACACATCCCCAGCACATTCTAATGCAAGAATGGAGACGGGGCCTCTCTGAAAATAATCACACTTGCTGAAAGACCTGCCCTGCATAAATATCTCTAGCAACAGTACAAACAGAAATCAGCCTTCTTGCCCAGTACTTCAGTTGAAATTTATGGCACTGCTGGCTGTGATTCTGTTATTACGATTCTACCTGGCTAAGGCTCAAAGTCACAGAAGTGGGAATTTCAGAGGTATTTTCAGAGATGCTGTAGCACATTTGGGGAAGTTGGAAGGAGGGGTGGGGGGAGGACAGACAGAAAAAAATAAATACCTAGTTCTAGAAAGGCTGTACCCATACGTTAGTGAACAAGGCTATATACTAGTATGAACAGATGTACCATAGAGATGGGACAGAGAAGTTAAGGACACACATGGCCTTTAAAATGATATTTAATGCTACACCTTGGGAATAATAAAGCAAAGAGAAAAAAAAATAAAATCAAAGGGAATACTGAAAGACAGTCCCTTATGCTCTTGCAAATATCACCAGTTGCTGGAGGATTTATATGCAGAAAAACTAGAAGTTGAACTTTAACTTGAATTTTCCTTGCTTTCTTACTGGTTTGCTTCCAACCCTCCGAGTTTAATTAAAGTCCATCAGCCAAATTTTTTCTGTCTGAGGGCCTTAAACTATTCCCTTTTTAAATTCCTCTGTATTGACTGACCCAGATTTTTCAAAATCTTGAGCTAACAATAACCTGAATTACAAATACTGCCCCTGACATGTTTTTCTAAAAGGTTAAAGGATTTCAAGATGATTGACCCAAGTTAACACCAACAGCTATTGCCAGCCAATATGCAGGTACATATAAGTTATACTTGGAATAAATAATCATGCAAGATACAGCATTCTCCATTGCCAGTTCACTTATCAAGGCCTAATAGCCATCTCCTTTTAATTCCTAATAGAGTATTTCGTATTTGGTGACTGGGAACAAGAGAGTCCTGTAAAAAAATCTTTAAGACAAGTGGATAAGAATTTTTACCGGTTGTAAAAGGAATCTCTATCTAATCTTCTCTAGCTGGGGAAACGGTGCAATGAAATTGATGAAGAAAGGAAGGATTTAAAGACAGAGAAAATCAGGATTTCTCAAAGCAGAATCGTAGAGGACACGCTCCCCTTAGGAATCGATCTCTGCTATTTACTCGATCTACTGGAAGAACTCCCAGGGAGCATGTCTTAGTAAGAGAAAGGAAAGTTTGCTATGCTCTTCATTTCCTGTGTAATTCCAGAAACTGCCAGCACAATGCTGTTTGGGGAGAACCACACAACGGCTATTCAAGAGGGAATTCAGCATTGTATTCTGAATGAATGGAAACATTTTGAAAGATACATATTTGCTGCGAGTAAAGTAGAATGTGAACCCAATAAGAATTGTGGGCACACATTTACCTTCAACCAGCTCATTGTATATTCTGACTCCTTCCATTATGACTTTCACAATATTCCTAGCAGTGCTGAACATCACAAACATCCAGGTTAGAGTTCACAGTAGCCATGAAGCAAGTGTAATAAATCAGCACTAAAAATATGATGCAACTACAGTTCAATTGTAGTAAGTGTAGCTAATTTCAAAGGAGAGGCTACCACTTTTATTTATCCCTGCAAGCTAGCAATTTGGGATCTTGGTGACCAGGGTGAAGGAAAGGCTCTTCAAAGTCCATCTTGCTTAGAATAAACTAGATGAATGGTTCCTTGAACCACAAAGGTATATCCCTCCAGCCCACTGCAAAAATATTCTGCTAAGCATGACAATTTAAAGGATTTTAAAAAAATAATAAAAAAAATCAGTAAGAACAGTAAGGGAACCATAAGCTTTAGCTGGGCTCAGGAGCCAGGACCTCAGCTGCAAGCAGAATCAGACCTTTTAACTGAAGAGGAACAGTCACATGCCTCATTTCACCCTTACTTTGCTTTAAACTAGGCTGTTTCCTCCCCCCCATATTCCACATTGGCTGATAAATTCCCAAACGGCGGGTGTTAACTAACTCCGCATTCCAGTCTGCTCTGCGTCATGGAGTTCCACATCCTGCTGATGAGGAACACATGGCGGACATGTGGTAGGGGAGAGCCTGACAGCGCTCACACAAGCAGGGATAACTCCTCTGACCTTTGGCTTTTTTCTTTCTCTGTCCCATCCCAATTGCACAATAAAGAGTCTGTGCCCCTCTGTCGCATACTGGTCATTCTGGGATCACTGGACACAAGCCGAAACCCTAACATTTCAACAGGCAGCTATACTGAATACACACTATGGGTGAAAGCAAGTAATCGATCGTTCTGTGTCTCTCCCCTAACCAGACCATGCAGAGGAACTTTTAGATCATACAGGTTACATCTGGATCAATTGGGGTAAACATGTCACAAAAACAACCAGCGATGGCTGCGTTTCCCATCTCCTTTGTGAAATAAACTAACTCACAGCGCTGCTAAAAAATACACAGTGGCAACTGTATTAAAGTATTAAGACATCTTTCTAAAATGAACAGACCATTTGTCATCTTTTCAAGACCCAAGCCTTGCTTAGAGTAACAATAAGATTCAACTTCAGCATTGTCCAACCTGATGACTCATCCAGAGCACTGCATTTACCAAGTCACATGGACTCGAGGGTGTCCAAGCAATACAATCAGCTCTTCCTCCATTGAAACCTCTGAAAAGTAAAACCGAATCACAGACTAAGTGTTGGAGTGAGACCACAGCAGACAGACAAATGACCAATGATAATCAGCGCAACATACATTTACTGACAATTAAAAACCAAATGCTGAGCCTCACACACTCTGCTTTTAGTCTTATGCATACTGCAACACTGGCAGGAATCTTGCAATAAAATTAAATCCATTGCCAATAAGTCTTTCTATAGCAACATTCAGTAGAATTCCTTGCTAATATTCCAGACTCTAAGATTCATGACCTCTTACCTGTACAAGCTGTCAAGACATGGAATGACCTTTCTTTTATAAATAGGACCTGGATATGCTGTACATTCCCTTCAACACCCCCCCACTGAATGAGTAAAATAACACGGCAGCAGCAAAACACAATAAAATCCTGTGGAAGCAAGAGTATTAAAATCAGTAATAGCAGTATGTTCTTTAAAATATAAAGTCAACATCTCACAAACTGCTTTGAGAGTACGTTCATGTTGATTGTACAAGCATAACATATAAAAGCACCAAATTAAGATGTTTTCCTTATATTTGGCTACATCCATTTTAAAAACAATAAATCGTTTAAAAAATACTCTATTTCTGAAGTTGAAGGCGACACTCATCCCCAACATATTTACAGGGAAAGCAGAGCAAGTTGAGCAAAGTTTAAACGCATAATAAAAAGGGCAAACTTTCTGAGAAAACAAATGTGTTTTAGTTACAGCAACCACTCTTACTGAACTGAGAAACTTCTAAACGGACACAAAAAACCTCCAAGGGCATCTTCAAAACATCTACTCCCAACTCATGGCTCAAACAACAACTCACAGGCCACTACGTTTTTCTGAAATGTTCAGCAAAATACTCAAAGAAATATGATTAAAGCGACACCAACATTTAAAAAGTGTTGTTATACTCTGAGAAGTTAGCATGTAAAAATCACACCCTCTTATTCAATAGTTCCCCTGTTTTGACTCAAAGTCAGATCCGCTTGCTTTACTGGTTAAAGTAACTTTTTACAGCTTTCTAAATTCCTACTAGTACTGTGAAACCAGTTCAGTTCTGAGAAGGGGAACAAGATTCTTTTCTGGATTGTGCATCTGCAAAAGGATTAGTACCTGAATCAACACATACATATACTATTTTTGTGATGGAGGAGCCAAAAAGAACCTGACATTTTCTGGATGCAAGTCAGAAAATGTTATTTTTATTTATGAAAAGCGCAGATCTGGACTAACAGGGAAGACTTGAAGATATACACATCACTCTCCAAAAGTCACATTTTGGAGAAAAAAGAAATATCCAACATCTTTCCACAGCATTCCTCAAAATATCAGGTGAAGGCAAAGGAAACTTAGTAACAAAAGTTTGCTAATAGTAACAACTACCCACTTTGCCAACAGCGGAACACCACCAAAGCCAATACATGTATATTCATCCTGTAGATAGCCGAATCCAGCAAAGAGGTTTTGCCTCCTTGTCCACCCTGAGTTGCTCCCCAAGATTTTCCTACTGAGTTGGGTTACTGCATCCCTCCCTTCCCTACCTGTGGCAGTGCTTGTGGGGACCAATCCCTAACGCACAAAGTAAAAAGAACCAAATTATCAAAGTCCTGCTGTTTAATCTATTAAAAGTAATTTTGACACATGTGGCTTATGAAGTACTCAATCAGGCACCCAGCTGGGGGCAAGCTGGAGGTAGTAGCCCCCTTCACCAGCACAGCTGGATCTGGAAGAGAACATCTGCCCACAATCCAGTTTAGGATGCTTTACACAGTGGAGCATCTGCCTAAACCTGCGTCATTCCTAGCCTTTCTCATGGAAGTAGATTTTAAAAGGAAAAAAAACCCCACCCAACAACAAAAGAACCACCATAGGAGTGGCAGCATATTTCAGAGATGCCAGTTTCCCAAGGAGGGCAGTTTCAGCAAAGAGAAACTCTAAGGCAGTTACAGTGTGTTTATGTATGATCCACTTATTTAAAACAAATTATCAGCAGAAAAAAAAGGCAATATCCCAAGGCAACAGAAAGGAAATCAAGTGTATCAAAGCTATTCCTGAACTCCCATTACCTACCCACTTGGCAACACTGACTTTTAAAATTATACTACACCATTCATTTTTACTCTCATGATGCAAGGGGAAAAGGAAGAAAAAAACCGCTCTCCCATCTTACCCCCCTCTTTTTATTAAAATATCTTAAAAACAGATCTGTATTGTTACTTCAAGGTTACTAATGTTAGTACTGTATATATTTATATATGAGGTATTCCTTTCTGTCTGAAGCACATGAGGTAATAAGTAGCTGGAATTGTCATGGTGATTTATTAACATATTCTCTAGGAGAAGCCCTGCACCTGCGTCTGTGCAGACAGAACACCCACGAAGGCTGAACTCACCCTTACACAGCCCACAAGATCTTAAAAGGAAATGCTCCAAATTTAGACCTGCTCCAACAGGTGTCTTTTACTGTCTCACTTTGCATGACCATAAATATCAGAGGTGGAGCAAAAAGTTCCCCGTCCATTGTAATCGTGCTTTGAAAACAAATACCTTTGCCCTCTCCGAAAGCAAAGAAGGCAGCTATGGAATTCTCATCATTTCCTCACTCCTTTATCCTGCCAAGACCCAAGTCAGAGAGATGTCACTGGCAAAACCAGGCTCCAGGGATGAGCACATAACTTTATTTTTTTTCTCTTCAAAAGGCCCTAAGCTTGCTCTGAAACTTCCCTAAACTGTATTTCTTTCATTCTAGTATCTCATCTTGCAGCTATTTGCCAAAGTGAATGACATGCACAGGCTGTTCATAGCTTTTTATAAGCTCTCATTACCCAAACAGGGAACCATTTCCTTGGAAATGCTTTCTCCAGCAGCATTAGTCTCTCTAGGCACCACCGATAAATTTGTCTCTTGGCCCATCCTGATGCACACCAAAACGTGCCTGGATAAATGTATTTGACGCTGGTTGTGCATTTGTTTACTGGAGCGAGGATGCTACCTGTGGGACTTGTCATCAGGGTGATGAACGGCACAGGGAGGGGAAAAAAATAAAAGGACAATTTTAACAGCTGAATGGAAAGTTTTGCCAGATTTGCTCTGGCAAGCAAAGGAGCAAAATCCAGACTCCTTTCTGTGGCGTAACAAGGAGAGGCATTCTCAAAACCAAAATGGCTTCCCACAACTCACAAAACCCCAAAATAAAGCAAAACAACAAATCTGGAAAAGAACTCCTAACCAAACTGAGAAAGAGAATAACAGGTCACACCATGAACTTAGAAATCCTACTAAAATGTTTCATTCTGCAACACTTTCATTATTACAAAATGCCTGAGTCAAGAGCAAATAAATATTTAATACTCAACAGGTACTCAGGAGAATGTGTGTTTTCCCCTTTCCCTCCCCACCAGCTGCTCTTTTATGGCAGGAAAGTGAAGAGCGTGAAATCCAATGATAGGAGGAAGGCAAAGGTCAGGAAAAAGGTTTTTCTTGAAGGATTTAAATTAGCGTTCTACAGCTTTGGATGTTTTGTCAACACAACTTCCCTCCTGTGGGGAGGGGAAGCCAAAGGTCCTTTGAACCATTTCTGTATGGGATCTAGATTTTTACCAGTAACAAGATTCCTAGCTTTAAAGAAAAGTTCATCTTCCCTGTTCCCATTCCTTTCACCACTCCCTCCCTGTCCCTCCTTGCACTCCCTTCCTTAAAAAGGGAGAGAAAAAAGAAAATAGAAAAAGAAAAGTATCTGAAGGGCAAAACAAGCGCTGAAGGAGTTCTAGAGTTCATGTAACAAGACCACCATAGTCCTTCAAAGGGACCATTAAAAGCAAAACAAACAAAAGCAACACCCTCAAGATGCCTATTGTATTTTACAGAGGAACAAATGAGTGCACTGGAAATTCTCCCATCTTGCCACAAAGTTTGTTATTCCACCAAAACAAAGCCCAGAGATCAAGAAACAGCCAACATGGTAGCTGAAAGTCAGTCACTTCAAGTGATCCATGAAGAAAAACGAGATTGGGCTTGCTCTTTTTTTTTTTTCCCCTCTCTCCTTGCTTTACTATGATGTATTAAAAAAAAAAAAAGACTTCAAAGATCATTTTAAACGTCGCTTTTATTTCTCACATGAGAAAGTCAGGGCTTGAGCAGGTCTAGACAACACAGTGGTTAAAACATCATTAGCTGCCAACACTTTGTCTTCCTGGAGCTCCCACAGTTGTTGCTACCCTGAAACTGCCTCACTTGAAAATATTTGACCATTTCCATACACTATTTTGCCTCCCTCAGAGCTTCTCCAAGATGGCAGCTATAAAACAGAGAGAGTGCACGAGCATCTGCAGCAGGCAGTTTTAGATGTCAGAGTCTCACCCAGGTGGATATTGGCTCAATACTTCTGTCTGATGCTTCAAAGCATCTTTTTAATTTTTTTTTCTTCGTTTTAATACTTAGCAGATCTCTCTTTGTGCTTCTAGAATATCCTATCACCTGTGGGCTTTACTTGGAGGGTGGTTAACACTTTACATTAGCTTTGATAGCTGTGCATATGGAAATGTAAGACAGACAGGGACACACAGAGATTTTTTTTATCCCATCTGTATATCATCCCAAACAGTTATGCTCAATAAGATCTGTTGAAGACAATGTAACAGGTGTTCCTGAAAGCAAAGTTTGGCCTGCAGGATAAAGCCTGATTAATTTACCTATAGGGTAACAGGAATGAGAATCCTCTGGTTAGATGAACCTGTAAAATCAGAGGTCAACTAAGATCACACATGTTACAGCAATTTCTAAGTCATTATATCATAGACACACACTAGTGATAGAAGAAAGCCATAAAGAGAAGCCCATGACTAACAGTATATAAAATATTCCTCCCTAGCCCAAAATAGATCTATTAGTCTTCATTTGCACAAATAATCAGAATGCAACACTGCTGAATTTCCTGCACTATGCAGATCAGCTTCTGTCTATGTACAGAAGGCTTGCCTACAGCTTGGTCCCTGCCCACGTCCAAGAAAAACCCAGGCGAGAGCCCATGGGAACATGCTGGGACAGGATCTTTCCATCGCAGCAGTTAACATACGGCTCACTCTTGACCACCTTCCTTCTAGGGCAATCCTAGAGGGGTCATCTTTCCATGGGCATAGAGTGCCTCCCTTGCATCTGGTACTGGGACAGTCGAGGCAAGATTACACCTAGTTGTGTCTCACAGGACACACCAGGGGCATTTTCACAGAAGAGATTATCTGAGAGCAGACCCCAGATGTCCACATCCTTGACTTACAAGGTCCACATGGATGAATTTCCCAGCTCTCAGCTATCTGCCCCACAAGTGTCCAATCTCACAGAGGTGAAAGTCTGACTGTCAGCCTGGGACAGACTACAAATGCTGGCCTCTCAAGGTGCCAGCAGAGGTTTCCGCAGAACATGTCAAACAATGTGTGTCTGTGAAAACTGAAATCACTGTACAGAAGAGCATGAAGACCAACAAGCCATCTCTCCTTCTTCTGCTGCTGGATATGAATTAAGCTGTGCAAGAAACTCACCTAGTCTGGCACATTTAACAAATTCATCCAAGTCCTCAGGACAGTTTAATGGTGGATAAAACATGGATTCTCTGATGAATCATTTTGGGACAGGAAAGACAGCTGAGGTTTTGTGTCTTATATGCAGAAGACTACCACGAAATCCTGAGAGCCTCTCTCAGATACTCTGTAAATCCATTTGGAACTCAGACAATGAGACTAGCATTTCATTTATCAACATAGGCCTACCACTTCTGAATCTTTGAATCTAAACCATATCTGAACTGTAGCCATACTGGCTTCGTTTCAAGGAGAATTACCTTTTTACCCATTCCTGTTCTTTCCCTGGAGTTCTTCACAATAAAGGTATCAGACAAGCCTATCAACTAGTTGTAATGATGTAATGAATAATAAAATACTGCTTCCTGAATATTGCAAAAGCTGCTTTTCCTCTTCCCTTCTCATCCTACTTTGTCTTTATCTATCATTCCCAGTCCACAGTTATTCCCCCCCATTCAAAGTTCAGTTTCTATTACAAGGACTCATAAGCTTACTTCTGAAGGATGGATCTTTTAATGACAAGTTCTTCATCCAAGTCAGCTTCATTAGCCATGAAGAGCAACCTTTTTCCTGTGTCATCCACTCCAATGAAGTCACGCTGCTCCACTGAAGTAGAAAATCAAACACAATTATTATATAACCCTGTCTTAATGCAGGCTGGAAAGACAAATGGGACCACCAACCACCCCCAAAATACTAGGTTTCAGACTAACCCAGCAAATCAATGAATTTGCAAAATTTATCCACAATATTTATTAAGTTTTTTCAGTCAGAGCAGCTGATGTATATCTTGACATTCAAAACATTGGCCCTGCAAGCTTTTTCCATCCTTTTTATGAAGATGCCAACTACAGGTTCTGACATGCAACGCTCCATCTTGAGCAGTGCTTTCCTTCTCTAACTCTTTTTTTTAAAAAAACAACCAAACAAACCCGAAACAAGTAACAAAGCCGCACCTGAATTTACACAACAAACCCAAGGCAAGTTCTTCAAAATCCTACTGCTTCTTCCTCATCATAAATCCCCCCACATTAGAAACTGGTCGTCTAGAGAGGATTATGATTTCAGTGAAGACATTGCAACTGATCTCCTATTTTAGATAAATTCTGATAGCAATAGGAGACCTAAATCACATACACAAACACACATAAAAGTATATATTCTAAGACTCCTACACTATTGCTGTTTCTGGGTGGGTTAACTTGGTTTAAATGCCTATTTATGAAACTGCCAACCAAGAGAATAACTAATAGACACAGGTATTACTGTGGCAATTATCTCCTGCAATCAGTGACTGTATATCAGCAGTGACTTTGGTCTACTGAGACATAAAGCATTTATTTTGAACTGTTTTCCACATCTGAATACTAGTGGTGGCAGCTTATTCTAACTTCCACTTTGTAGTATGTTCTGTCACTCTGGTGGCAACTATACACTGATCTTTACAGGAACACAGGCTGTACAAGAATGCCATGGTACAGTTCTAACAAAAACCTCTTTTCTCCCACTAAGTACTAATATTTTGGGCCAAACTGGCATATATTCAATCCCCTAAGTTCTAAGCCTTTAACCACATTGAAGTAACAGCATGCTCTGTAAGCAGTTGATTCTCTAAGATCTCTTCTCAGCCAAACTCTTTTTAACCCTGTTTTCCCCAGTTCAGCCCTGGTCCTTATTTTCCTTATACCTGTTCCTTCAGACTTACCATAGCAATAACCACTATCAAAATACAGCCAAATTTACGCAGCTGTTGAAAGTTCTTACTGGCAGCCTTTGATCCAAGTGATCAAGCATACCCTCTTCAGAAATCCCCCCATCCCCTCTCAGAAATTAATCATACAGCAAAGTACAAAAATAGGCCTGAACATGTAACGCTATGACAAATTAAGTACAATTAGGATAAAGCTCACTTGCTGTAAAAACTCAGAAACAAGTCTTGAAAGCAGCACTGCTCCTCACGCTAAGGAAAGTGATGAAGTTTGAGACTAGGGGCTAACAAAGCATTGCCACTGTCACCTAAGCAGTGTCTCCTGACAGGCTAAAAACACAACAGCGACCAATTTTCCTCTGTCAAGGTACCAACATTTCTCTCAAAGTTCAGGTCATGGGTGCCCATACCCTGACTGTTCTACAGTAACGTAACATATGACACTGCTATAGCAAAGCTCTATACAATAAGAAAAAGGGGAAAAGAAAACTTGATGAAAACAGGTCCAGGTACATAACTGCCACCAAACTGGTTTCTCTTGCTTGTGTGGATAGGTAAGAAACAGACAGTGAAACCATGTGAGAGCGCTATTTTTTTGGTAGTGGACGCCAGGTCACATTTTTCCCTGTACTCTGGCAATAAATAGCATTACTTTTGTAATTTAGAAAAGACAAAACTTACTACTAATATCAATTACCTAGAGATACAAGAGTACTGTTTCAAATCACACTGGCATTACTTAGTGAGGAAAAAAATAAATGGAAGAATGAATACATAACTAGTTTACAAAATCCCTGCAAGGGAAGTATGAGAAAAATGTTCAAGCTGCAGTGATAGTAACTAAATAATCATTTAAGTACAAAAATGGAATGCAGGATGTGTTTTACCTCCTCCCAATAGATAAATAATTAAGGATTTGCCACAGCTATTGCAATTTATTAATTACCTTAGAAATTAGACCCTCATCAATTTTGAGGGCTTTAATGACCTAAAGAAATCATGACATCAGAAGAGAATGGAAGTTGAGCAATTCAGCGATGAGAAGAAATAATTTTCAGTCAGATTTTCTAAACTGCTTTTTAATCAAACATAATTAATTGACATTTGGGAAAAAGACACCTTTGTTAAAGATTCAGTGTCCCCACCCTTTCAATTAAATGGAGAGAATTCACACGATGCAGCCTGCAAGACCACCAAGAGGTCTTCTGGCAAACACAGGGAATACCAGCGATGACATGCCTGCTGCTTTCAAGACAAGAAAAACAAGCAGGAAAGAATCACCATCCCTATCTTTTCTGCCTTTCTTTATACACAGAAAAGTTCAGACACTCTTTTCCACTCAGTCCCTTGTAGGTCATCTTTAAGCACATGGCTCCATTCTGGGTGTCTGAATTCCTGACACACACTGTTTATTTGGGTTACTAGCATTCCCTACCACTCTGGTGTTTTGGCTTTGTTTTTGTTTTTTTTTTTTAATTGCCATGCCTCTTACTGATTAATTAAAAAAGCCAATGAGATTATCATTGTCAATATATGGTCCCCTAAACATCAAAGTCAATGAAGTTCACCCTGCAACTTGCCGCTGAGTTATGTCAAGCATTTCAGGAAACCATCAGTATGAATTTACAGCTGCTTAACACTGCAATTCATGCTAATTTAAAAACTGTTCCTTATATCCCAGTTCTCGAATGTTCAATAATATCCTGAAAGGAACAACTTTGTATCAGATTCCATGACATACGTGAAATAAAAGTCTTGTTGCTCCTTCTCAAAAAATGAATGAATTTGTAGGAACAGTGAAACAATAAAGTTCCAAATATATCTAGTAGCTTGCCAGGACTAAGGATCCATTTCCCAATACTAACACTTGAACAGTACAGTGCAAGTGCATATATGTGTCACGATTTAGAGAATGAGCTAAGAGTCCACGCAGCATGAAAAGCTGCCTGACACATTCCATGTTAATATCTTGTCCTCAGTTGCTTTTAAGTTTCATCAAATTTTAACTGTTTGGGATGAAATTTCCAATGCCAGGTGTCTGCCTTAAGAGGAATACTTAGAAAACTTCAGCAAAAAGAGTTCAGCTACTTCTAAGGCTAAAGAAAAAAGAATAAATTGTTTTGCCTAAGCTTAAATGGTTAGGTGGCTCATCCCTTGAAAAGCTCCGGTATTCCAGCTCTTCAGAGAAGCAGCATGACATTCAGTAAGCACTGCTGATGTGTGTATCAGGAGTGTACTTTTTGCCATCTGACTCCATTATAAATCTTTGAAAAACTGCAGTTTCATGTGCTCTTTTAAGACTTGTATTCTTGTTGCAAAAACTTCTGCATGTTTTATTCTTAAGGACAGGTTGTTTCAATTCCTCAGCTCCTAGAACTGATCAAATAGCAGGTGCCATCTAAGGTCTTCTGTACCATCACGTGGTATAAGCAAAGCACACAAGCCATGAGGCTCCACAGCCATGCTGTGATGACTGCTCCAGGGGAAAGAGCTTGATCTGTTGTGGTTTTGCAACCTGTTTTTCACAAGGAAATAAAATTTCTAAGTTTGCAAGGGCAAGGGAAAGAAAAGCATAAAAACAAGGACTCTTCAAGATGAGCCAGAAGGAAGAGACAGTAGTCCCTGAAAACTGGCAGAAACAGGGACTGTCTTTGAAAGGACGCTGGACCACAGAGACAGGAATCAGAAGAGAAGAAAAAAAGTTGACCACGGGCAGATAAATGAAGCAAGTCGAGACGAGAAGAGTAATATATGAGAAAGAGAAGCAGGATTCTTGACAAGGATCCTTGAAGGAGGAGACTAAGCAAAGAGAACAAGAATGGAGGCTGGTGGTGGCAAGAAACGAGCATGGGAAAAGAGAGAGGGATCAGCTAGGACAATGTTGACAGCAATAGGGTGCATTCAGTCAAGTAGGACTGAAGAACAACCCAAAATGCCTCAGTATTGACACCCCCCATTTTAGCAAATGACTGAAAAAGGTCTGGTAGGGTACACGTCTCATCTTATGCAGTTCATAGAAAACTTCCTAGAGCTATCCATGACAGCTCAAGTAGAGTAGCTTTGAGTGGGAGACCTTAGCATCCAGCCCCACAGAAAAACACTGTGGATGTCAACACTTCCACGTGATGGAATTTTAATGTTATCAAGTTTGGTCCTTTACAAATCTGAGAAATCATGCACAGATTTTAACAATCATCACGAAGGAAGACTAATTCTACAAAGTCAAGCACATAGACGTTAAAAAACCAAGCAAATTAAGAATGCATGTGCAACCTGACGTGTTTACATTTACGAAGGGTCTTCAGATGATCTTGTTTATTCTCATAGGCCTCCCTGCCCCGACCTTGAGTGCTCAGAGCTGACATACTGGGCAGCTCTAGACCCATTAGCTTATGCCACCTGAATGCTTAACTCTGTGGTTGTAGTAGTACTCTCGACAATGTTTTATGTGCCATTATCGTTTAGATGGCCTTTTCAAAAACATGGGGGTTCAGAGCTGCTTGAGAGTCCAAATCCCAAATGCTTTCAGCGTACTATCCTTACAGTTTGCTCCAGAAAATCTTTTCACACAGAGTCTAAGCAGCTTTCTTTTAAAAACACATTTCCTCCACTTCCAGACACACACGTAGTCCAACTGTTGGCTTGCATTTCACTCCTCTCTCAAACAGTCTGAAGCTATGCTTTTTTTATTAATGTTACTGTAGTGCCTCTGATCTTTAATCATGGACCAGGACCAATTAATCTGGCAATAATCAAGCCTCAGCAATTTAACAGATACCATTAAAAGAAAATGAGAAGTATGGTATGGGAACAACTGGATGGTATTTAGTACTTTTAGCATATAAGTAAAACGGGGATACTAGCCCTGCCCTGCCTTAGAGCAGTGTTGTGAGAACAGATACATTAAAGATTACAAGGCACTAACTAAGATATTATGGTAAGAGGGACAAGATAAGCATCTAACCAAGTCCTTGAAATCAGTGGGAGTTTTGCCTAGCAAAAGGCTCCTGGATGTGATCTCAGAAGAGTAATTCAGTGCACAGCACGAGAGAGAATTTCTAGAAGTATTTGTTACCTATCTAACACTGGCGCTACAGTCAATGGTAAAATTCCCAGCTATAATCTAGCTGATGCTTAGTGCTCTTAAAAAACCTAACGGTTTTAATGTTCATATGTAACAAAAATTTAGGGTTTGATCCAAAACTCACTGAAGTCACCTGGAGCTTTTCCCTTAACTCTTGTGAGCTTTGGATCAGAGCCTGCAAGATTACATGAGTCTAATATTTAATTGTGAGCTGGAAAAAACCAAGTCACACCCCCACAAGGGAATCTGAGGAAAAAATAGGGTATCTGTACCTTTTTTATTTCTTTTGCTCTGGGTTTGACAATTAAACATATCATACATACTAGTGGTTATCATTTATTAATAAATAAATATATGTATTCCTATCTACGTACCTGGCTTTTTTTTCCCTTTCTGTCCTGGGACCACTTCTGAGGGTTCGTGAGTTTTCTTCATCAACATGGAGAGAGTAGCATCATGTGTCCGAAAGAGATCCACAACTTTATATAAATCAACATCTGTGATCAGATCGCAGCTCAACACCAAGACATCAGTCTGTCAAAGAAGAAAAAAAACCCAAACCCTTCAGAGATACAAATGACTACATATGGATTAGCATTTGAGGACTCAACAAATACACCTGTAACTTTATTATTTTTTTTTAATTTAAAAAATAAAGGGTCTGCCATATTCTGACAAAAATAGTTACTGGGTTTTACCAGTTCACTTCTCCTGCTGTTACTGAATTAGTTATTTGGTTAACAATTATCCAGCTCTACACCCTAAAGAATATGTGACCACCTAAACTGCCATTATATGCTCCTGTCTGCAGGGACCAGGACACAGAAGCCACAGCTCTCAAGGCTGCCATGAAATTCTGCAGTATCTGCAGCAGCTACTTTTAGTTACATAATGATGTAGAAAAGAAATCTTTCTGAAGAAATCTTTTTTAGCTGACTTTGCATCTGGCTACAAACCACTGGAAAAGATATTTAAACTATGTTATTTTATCAGGGGAAAAAAAGCAAAGACTATCTAGGATGTGATTTACTCAGTAATTTCACTGCGATGGTGGGCTCAGTTTGGAAATAAGTTTCCTAAACCCAGCAATACCCCATATAAAAAAAAAAGGAAGTTAGGTCCTATTTAATAACAGACTTGTATTTCATTTTGATCTCAAAGGATTCCAAAGTGCCTTACAAAATATTTAAAGAGAGTTGCTGCATATATCACAGAAATATTGTCACATATTGAGTGAGATGTAGCAGCTTGATTAGCCTATCACTATCAATACACTCTGGCTAAAAACTCCTACTTAGAAACAATTTTCTATATTTCACGTGGGTTCTGGAATATACTGCCAAAAATCTACTAGTTCAGCAATTATCTTCATTTAAACTAATCCTAACATAATATTTGTGCAGCACGGCCTACAGAAAAGTAGTAAGTTTCCACTTTATTTTTTGTTGACGATCAACCTTCTAAACGCGTCTCAAGAAGATAGTGTTTCTTTTTTGATAATTACCATTTTCACTTTCTGTGCTATCATTTACTATGCTAAGCCTCCCTGCAGAGCGTGATGTGGCTTCCTAGTTTTGTCTTTTTAAAAGACTTTATTTAATAAGGCGGCACTAGAAAATACTTGATAAAACCTGAGTTGATTAACTCATGGAGGATCAGTAATTCTACTTTTACTTTTGAAAATTATCTTGGTTCAAAGCAAACTAGTTCGGCATTGACCATTTATTACAGAAAGGTTTGCTTTACAGACTTTATCTAATACTAGGAGATTCCACATTGTAGATGAGACTAAGCAAGATCTGGTATTTACATTATTTGACAGGTTCTCCTACAAATGCTACGAGTTTCATGCGTTTACCGATAAGTCATTGGAACTCATCGTGTCACAAACTGTTAAAGCTGCTGATTTGGCATGCTGTGCAAAAGGTCAAGCTCTTCAATTTTCATTTTATTTCTCCCCACTTTACTGAGAAACACCTGGCTGCTTTACAGGAAGGAACAACGTGCAAGTTGAGAATTTTACACATTCAAAACCTGACTTGCATCGCCCTTTTGAACATATTTTCAAAATGTGGATTTTATATTACGGTTTTGCCCAGAAGAAGTGCTTTAATTATTACTTCTCTAAACCAAACAACATGCACACATTGGAAAAAAAAAACCCAACTGAAACCACTAAAGCAAGCTGCTTAGCACTCCGGAGCAGCCCTGCTCCAACATTCCAGTGTGTACAAAGAAAGTAAGAAAAAAATTAAACTTGGTATGGAAGTAAATCTCCCGCTTTGTAACTGTAAATAGTGAAGAAACACATACTAAATAGCCTGGAAAATCCTGCAAAATTTTCAGATATTCTGTTTTTACAAGAGCACAAATGAGTTACAGTATTTACAGAAAAGACCAAAAGGTATCCAAGACCCATATAAATAGACCTGTACTTTTCAAACTCAGTTTGTAGAAGGAAGAGAACACCATCTTCAAATCTAAATGCATTCACTCCAGTGGTGAAACTAAGAAATAATAATAAAAAGAGAGAGACAGACGCACCAATGGACTTATCCTAAGGAACACATATCTGGACTTGTAAAACAAACCTTGTAATTATTTCACATTTTACTAAATGTTTTAATCTGTCACTATAGCAAAAACCCAACAAGCGTTTCATAGTTGTGAGTAGGCTCCTGGGTTTTTTCTCCTCACTATAGGACAAGCTTTTTGCAAAAACTCAATGCAAGACCCCTGAGGAGCATACGGGAACAGAACCACCAAATGTCTGGTTGCCATCTGTTCTACCCATTTACTCTCCCAATATGTAAATAAACGTCAGTGAGCACAGGGACCAGTGAAACACACAGTTGCTCTGTAAAGCCCACATTTCTGCCTCTCCTCCTGATGAGCAGAGCAGTGGCCTCAGAAGCACGCTGAGAATACACCATGAAAGGCTCTTTTGGGACTTGACAGCCTCCCCTTTGAAACACCACCCCCCTCATAAATAAAGCCCTCACTGTCTAATGGATGCACTTTTTTTCCAGTGTACAACTCCTGAACGAATAAACTAATGGCTGAATGAAAAAATAAACTATCCTAGAACCCTAGCAGAAGTGTGTGTTTTTCTTTACGTTTTTAGGGTGGGTGTAGAAGAAAGAAAATAAATGGTAGAGCTTGGGGATTTTTTACATATATACATGCCAAATAAATACAGTGCACCTTTCCCAATGAGCCACTGATACAAAGAAGAGAAGTACGTACTTACTATATGCACTCCTGTGCTAACAAGGGGAATATGAACATACTTGACTTCATGAATTATGCAAACACCTAAGTACACACATATACATCTCTTAATGAAATACATGTAACAATGATTACATCAACCCCAAACTATTATACAAACACATGATAAGAATCAACATGAATTGATTAAAAAAAACCCCAGCAAGCACATACCCCAAGCAGAACCACTGCAAAGGAAGAAAAATGCATGCACAAATGTACTCTCAACACCCATTACAACCACGGCAAGGACAAGACAAGGGTCTTAACTCAAGGAGGACCACCTAACAGATGGGACGTGAAACAAATGCTTGGAATTTCTGGCATTTTCCTGCTCTGCCAAATTTGGTATGTGCCATTTTGTTTACTACTTTTATGACACAGAGGAGCCCCCATTGCAGACCAGGGCTCTACTGCAGAAGCTGCTGTACAGACCGGACATCAAGCATAATAAAAGAGAACAGCGAATGACTTTGAGGTGGGGGGACACAAGGAAACATTGCAGTGCTACTCAGGTACAGGGACAGCAGATCTAGCTTGCTGGTAGCCCAGCTCACATTTTTTTGAGCATTCACAGGAGCCACAGAAAAGACAAGGAGAACATCACACTCCTTGGAAGAGTCACTTGGGCCTTAGTAATTCTCTTTAACCTCAGATTTCCAATTTACGCACTTAAGTTCGTAATTTAGACTCAGCTGATTATCAGTGGTGAAAGACAAGGTCCTGCAGAGATCATCCCACCTATGATCGGAGTTTCAAGGAGATATTTCTCTATGCCTGCTGACCATGGATGAATCCGTGGGCTTCTAGTCTAGCCACCACTGAACACAGGCTGTTCAGTCCAGTCTGGAAACATGGCACTTCAAGCCTCCAAATCTCCACTCCCCCTTTCTAACACTGGCTAACAGCACTTTACCATCACATGTTTCTGAACTGTGAGATGCTCAGATATTATGAGATAATTTACATGCTCAATCTGGATAAACACAACACTGCAACGTAAAACATCAAGAGATTTATACAAAATAAAGTATTTTGAAAAAAAAGTATAAAGAAAAAAAGTAAAAAAACCCCAAACCTTAAGCCCAACATGTCAACAATTATATTAAACCCAGCACAATATGGAAAATCTACACAAAAACAAGACCAAAAAGCAGAATGTTTCACGAACTCAGTTCAAGACAACCAAATTAAAAATAGAAAACATGTTTTCAATGGAACTAATTCATACCACAGATCAAAAGATGGATGCAATTACATGGTGTAATATACCAGCATAAATAAAAAGCCTTGGACTTTCTCACACCCTGCATAAAAAGGCAATGCTAAAAACTCTTTTATATTCTGCAATAATTGCTGCATCCCCTTCTGTTCAAACAGGAGATATCAAGGTTACCACAGATAGCTGGCAGCAAATGATGAATTTTTAGTGGTATTCACAACGCTTTTTCTATCAAGTATAGACAAGGGCAGGACCTCATAGCCTAAACTGCTGAGGGCCTCAAAAACTGCACGCTAGAAAATGAGAAAACGTGTGTTGCAAGGAAATCTCCAATTTGAACAAAATCAGCCTCAAGAGAAAGAGGAAAACAAATGTCAGATTGCATTATAAACAGAAAAGCAGCAAAATATCCACAAGCAGTAGAACCAGCTCCTAACAGAACTGAAGACAGACAAAATATTGAAGTTAAATGTGAAAAGTTTCCAATTGCACAGTATTACAGCTGAGAGTTTGACAGGAAAAGAAAAAAAAATGAAGAGATTAGATAGACTCTGTTCCTACACTCAGCTTAAGTTAACACATGCACAAACAGAGAACTTTGCATCACTTCCTGCGGTGTCACCATACAACAGGGGAGAGAGGAACAAGTTATAATTACTGCTGGAATTAAGACTGAGAGTTTTATACACAATAGCCTGGAACTTCACCCACATGTTGCATTAACAGTGGGGTTTGTGTGCAATGCTTTTATTATTCTAAAGACTGGAAAGGGAAAGAACAGTTTGGCTGTGGGCAAGCGTTTTGATTGCTTGTTAGCATGCTCCAGGCAAAGCCAAAGATACCTCCTAGCAATTGCATTAGTCACCACTCTTCAGATCAGAAACTTACATCCAAGGCTTTAGAGAATCCTTTTTTATCTCAGTCTCCATTAAGAGTCCTCCAATTTCCACACCTGTGACCTCTTTGAAGCTCTATGACTGTTGCTGTAACTAGAGCAGGGAACCTCATTTATTTTTTGATGTCTGTAGGATCTTGTTAGCTACCAAGTGAAATGGCTGCCTTTGGCTGGGTATTCCCATTCTGCTTTTTTAATGTCCTTGACAGCAAGATTCAGAAGAAAATAATGATTTAGTACTTTGTTAGCAGACATGAAGCATTTACCTACTGCGCACTCACCCTGCAGCTGTAGACCAGCACCTATATAACTATTGTAAGGAGAGAGGGCAGAGGAGGCACAGGATGTCCCTCAATCTGAAATCCAGCAGCAACCTCTCCTCATTAAAAGATGGAAGAAACTTTTTTTTTTTTAAAGACAGTGCGTAATGTGAAAGAGGCTTTTTAAAAAAAAAAAAAAAAAAATTTAGGGCAGGAGCCA
>VZSF01009567.1:101155-126506 GCA_013398295.1 Chionis minor
AATTGGAAAAGGGTTTTTTAAAAAAAAAAAAAAAAAAAAGTCTAGTGCAGGAGCCAAGGGAGTCTCTTC
Source organism: Chionis minor (assembly GCA_013398295.1). NCBI lineage: Eukaryota > Metazoa > Chordata > Aves > Charadriiformes > Chionidae > Chionis > Chionis minor. The sequence goes on from VZSF01009567.1 coordinate 101,225, forward strand.
TAATTTCTTGGACGGCCCTGAATTCATCAGGTGAGGATATCTTAAGGCAATATGAATGCCTTCACATACGTAACCTGTCAGCATCACTGTTTATCTTCTCAAAGAAAACTGGAAGAAAGATGCCAGAAGCTGGGGCGGAGACTTAACCCCAGCCCATCATACGGCTCATCCTATGCGTTGTATCAGATGGGATCACACAATGAAAACACCATTTTAGGTTATCTTTGTATCTCAAGAGCTATCATCCAAAATCAATATTTTTTAATTTACATACATATAAGCTAGGAACAGGAAAGATATTCAAGCCTGGAAGGCATCCTGTCTCCTCTCAGGAGGAAGTCTTGTTACCTACTGCTCAAACTGACACATGAGGTGGAAACGGATAATTTACAGTTATCAGCAACCAAAAGCAGAAGTTTAGAGATGAACACAAGTTCATAAGCTTATTAAGAATGTTTTCAAAGCAGGACTTTGATATTATGACACTGAACAGTAAACCTTCTGGTCTGGAACATAAGCTTTGTAATGCAATTTTGTCCTACTCGTATGGTACTCCAAAAATCATTTTCCCAGCTTCCTCCTCCAAGCACATCACCCTTTTTTACTGGTTCTATTTTCTGTCACATCAAGCACAAGTTGTTTACCCTCCTTTTAATAGCCTATCCCTTCTACTCACCATTCACTTACCAAGTCAACTTCTGCCTTACGTCAATAAAAGATGCCAGCTCTGTTACCTCCTCGTATCTTCTAAAGGATGCAGTTTTAGGCTCTGGTGTTTTGGGGGGGGTTGTTGTTTCTTGTTTTTCAAATAAAGGCATCTGCTACCCTTACATTTACAGACAACTGAAAATTATCAGGCTATCAGTATGCTGGGGTGCCAGACTGATACACCGACACATATTATCCTCTCGATAGGCTCTCTCATTTGTCCGATCAGGCATCATCTCCTGGGTTAATGTCCAGATCCTAAGCATGCCACAGAGGAGACTGTTTTCTCCCCACCTAAAGGCATCCAGAAAGCGTGTGCCACCACTCACGAGACACATGCGTGCTAAAGCTCAGGGGAGCACCCCATAACCCAGGCCCTGAATTCACCAGTTCACGGCAGGTGAGCCTGGCAAACTGAATTCTCCCCTGACTCCATACACTGCACAAACAGATCCCTTCTTCACAGGCAGGAGAACTCCAGAAACAAATGGCACTCTCCTCGTCACTCCTATTCCTGGAAGGCAGGTTTCCAGGACTACCTGGACAGCAGCACTACCAGACCTGCTGCGCAGCTGATCTTGGACTCTGCTTCACATCAACAGAAAGGAGAACGCCGCAGTCGTGCTCCAATCTCAACAGCAGCGGCGCAGCAGGCTTGCTGCCAAAGCCCAGAGCTCAAGCCCAGGCTTAACACTTAATGTAAGCAGAGCCTTAGGCAGTCAGGTGCTGTAGTCATACAAACAATAATAATAAAAAGTAGTCCTAATGGAGCTCAACCGGCTCAACTTATTGAAGAGAAAGAAGGCCTTTGCCCACAGCCCGCAATTACCTAAAGAGCAGAAGATCTCTCAGCAGCACAACAAAGAGCAGGCGTGACTGGATTCAGGGGCAAGAAATCAGTGTTCAATGTAGAACTAAACGGCAGAGTGTTTTAGCAGGGAGAATAAAATATAATCTGGAATAAAATACCAAAGGATATAATAGACTATTCATCTACTAGAATGTATGAATAAAGACTTGCTATCTTTCAGAAACACATTCACTAAGTCATCCATAACTTTTGGGGCTAACAGCCCTAATTACTGTGTGCAAATTCCCTTACAGCCTAGAGGATCATAATGGTTCCTTGTAGTCTCACACCAGACTATAAAAGAAAACCAAGACATATACACCATGTGTCCTCAGGAATCATCCTGCCATCCCACAGCTAGTATCAGCATGATCTTAAATTAAAAAAAAAAAAAANCAAGGTCAAACCAAGTCATTACACAAAACCCAGTTTCAACTCTGCTCCAACAAAAACCCCAAATGCTAAGGTGCTCCACACAGCACAGGCTCAACAGAACCAGTCACTGTGAAACACAGCTCAACGGCATTGCCACTTTATGCTAGCCTGCACTGAACTGAGGGTCCACACGCGTGAAACCTGATTAGTTTTGTTCAAGTGCTTCTTTCCTGTAAAACCAGATTATACTATGACACATAAAAGTACTGTTTTGAACCATAGACTCCTCTGCTATCCCCCATGCAATACTATTTCCTCCTCTAGCACCTCTCCAATTTTTCCAGTGGTATGTGGTCTGCAGCAACTGGTGTTGTAAGAAATACATTTTGAAAAGTTCAAGACCTCCACTGCTTTTTCCAGCACTACTAGTCTACAATCCAGAATTTTCACCATCTTCCCAGAGGAACTAACTGAATTTATACTATAGAATAATACCTAAATTCGCTTCAAGAAAATCTGAACACAAAATGGCTTTTCCCTTTTCAGCACAGAACAGAGGAAAAAGGAAAACTACATAACTATGTGGATTTCCCAGTTAATGTAACGTGACAAAAATGCAACATTCAATTCCAGCATCCTGCAAGTCCACTGATCTACATCATGGCTTTCAACACTGCTGAGCAAAGTGACAGCCTCTGGGACAGCCTGTGCTGTTCACAGCACCACCTTCCTGTTATCAATGTTACACTACTGCACCAGGCTGCAAAAACAGACACCGGGAAAAACCCTCTCTAGCACAGTAACTCCATGGGTTGATGTTTGGCATCTATTCCCTCCCACATTCCCCCACAATTGGAACTACGTACTTAGGCTAACACAGAAAATTGTCTTCAATCTAAACAATTCCATTTTCTCTTTCAGGGCATAAATACTCATTGCAGAATGTCACCTGCAACAGGGTAACTGTGACAGCTGTACAGCCCACAACTGCCATGAAAAAAACCCAACTTCTATGAGTGAAGGATTGTCAAGATCCAAATATGGTGAAAATACACAAAAAGAAGCCATGCACGCTAGAAACAAAGTAAAAACACTGCAGACAGCAAGAAAGGAATGTCATTCCAGAAGAATGTACAAATAGCCTGTGAATGCCTCCTTGCAAATATCGCCCCACCTGACGCCAGGGAGGCCTTGAGTCCCATGGGGAAAGGCCAAGGACATTGGAAGTTACAAACAAAGGGTTATTAAAACATCAGACCAGATGGGGACTTGACATTCAAAACAAGGACACCATTGAAGAGCACCAAATGGAGCCCTACACAACTCGTCCTGCTCTGTGGAGTCCAGGGTGGCACAGACATCAGTGATGCCTTCACACTGCCCTTCATATCATCACTCAGACATAGGTGACAGTTATTGTTCAAAGCTTGTATGCGGCACTAGGCTTTATCCTCTCCACTGACGACACCTAGGAAAAATGGTAGCTGGAGGACACTAACTTTTTTCCCCGCACTCTTAAAATTTTACTCTCTCTTCAGAAATAAAATGAGATGCACAAATTCATTCCACACAGACTTCTTGTTTCTTTCAACATTCATCACAGAATGACTTGAAAACTATAAACTTGATTTTGACTTACTAATGTAAAAGGCTTCCTATGCCCGATAAAAAGAGCTGATAATAAAGGATGTTTAACTCTTCTTTGCTTTCACGTGTCCATGGAGGTGTTGTTAAAGACAAAAAGTGCAAAATGTTTTTGAGATTACCTTTACTGAAGCTGTAATTTTCCCTCAACACATAGCACAGTAAGTTATTTACACAAGACGACTGTACATACTTTAGGCAGGGAAAATTAGGGATGATGTATAAAAACGAACACTAACTTCCATTTACTCTCAAAAAATGAAAACTAGTAGTAACTCAGAAAAACAGTAAAAGATTTTTACCAGGATGCTTTTACACAAATTATTTCAGCTATATACATGTGCAAAAAGCTTACTACTGCAACTACAATAGGCTGAATTTGTGTAATTCATCAGAAACCACATAGGGTCTAAATGAAAACATATACTGTAACACAGGAGAAATGCTGACAATTAACTTCTACATGGAAAAAAAAAAAGGTATTGGTTAACATAATAAGCAAGGCCTCGAGTTTCCAGGAGCATGAAGAGGATAAAGACATGCAGTGAGAGATGAAACAATTAAAACTGACAGGCATCTCAGGTCTGTCAATGACTCTTCTTGCAAAATACCTAGGGTTTTGCCTGGGTCTATAATGGAAGGCATCCTCTCTAGCTGACAATATGCAGAATAGCAAATGTCCTAATAACTACTTTTAACCTAACCTTCAGAGCTAATTGCCTCATTCAAACTCCTGGTGTTTTAGCCCCAGTCCATAGTAAACCCTGGCAGCAAAATAATTAATTTAATTAGCTACATTCTTCTAAAGCTGTGTAACTTTAAAAAAGAACAAAACAAAACAAAAAAATCCCCAACAAACAACAACTGTTGAATTCTCTAACTCTTACTCTGCCAGGAAAAATAAAGAACAGAGCAAAGTCCTGAACACATTCATCAAGTACAGTCAGGCAGCGCTATATCATCATCCCCAGCAACATTGCCAGCCCGAGCACCTGCCAGTAGAGCTGCTTTCTACTAAGACAATCAGCTGTGCTTTGGGAATGGGACTCAGGCACGCAATCCATAATAAATTTTGCTTAGTGCCTCAGTGGTGGCAGCTTTCAAACGCAGGTAGAGAAGGAAACAAGATGCTACATACCCCATGAGCTGCCATCTGATACATCTGCCTTTCCCACGCAGCACTAGTAACATTGCGAAACGCAAAATCAGAAAAATCAGCAAGACAGCAACTTTTATTTGCATTTTAGACACTCGAGTAAACAGCATTTTCTGTCTGGTCTGCTGGAAAAAAATTATTAAATTCTTTTTACTATTTCAGAATAGATGAACAGAATATTCAGTTAAGTCTTGCTCAGAAAGAGACAGACCTTGTCTCTTAGAAATAAATTTAATTTGTTTTTTTATTTTCACTGACAGTACAAAAAATACATAACTATACATTACAGGGACTGAAGTTTTTCTTTCCACGCTCACCAAACTCTCCTTAGCTGTACCAAAAGGATTCAGATTCCACCTTCCAGCCGTTACAGCAAGCTTACTTACATCATGTGTTTGGAAAGGAGATTTTTCAACAGAGGAAGTGAAGCGCTTAGCCATGCCGTCCAAGACTCCACGGATCAGTGACCCTCAGCAGCATACAGACCACCACCGTGACATCACACTTTCCACAACATGGCTCCCAAAGATGCACATACCAAGAGAATCTGGAGTTTCAATCTTTGTTTATTTGTTCAAAGAAAGTTGGTTTTTCTTCTTCTTTTTGGTAGCTTTTTTAGGTTTGTTTTGCTTTGCTTTTTAAGAGCTGTATTACTTACAAATCTTACTTTTTGAAACTGAGAAAACCAGGTGGACCACCTGAGACGAAACATTTTACATGCAAACACTCACCAGTGATAGCAGCAGAAGACATGCTGATTAATTCACACCATATTAGTCAGGGCTTCCATTAACACAACTAAGGGCTCATCAAGGCAGGAAAATGTGAAACTGTTCCATCACTATTACTCTGCTGGAACACCACATTTTAATCACTGGCTGGAGTATAGTTGAGTGACACAAGGGAGAGAAATGCTTAACAGAAGATGAAAATAATATAGACACAGTGAAGACAAATGCTTGATCCAGGCACACCCAATCCACCTCCTGCTCCAGCCTGAAACGCAGATTCATGACTTAACCAGGTTTCTCAACCTGCTGCCTGCAGAGGCCCCAGCCTGGGAGGTGGCGCCAGACAGCAACCGCGTGGGTCTGGTAAAATTTGGCACAAGAAACAAAATGGTCAAATATTAGAGACGTCTGAATTTCAGAGGAACTCATTCCTAAACTGCAGTGACACCCTCTGCCTTTTTTTTTTCCTCCCCATCAACTATAATCTACAACCCACACAAAGGTCTGCAGCAGTTTGATGAGTAGTACAAGCAGAAGGTTAGAGACACAGTTCTCAAAGAGTTTTCCTGAGTTAGAGTTTAGCCTCCTGCAATTCCAGGTATCACGTTACTTAGTTCATTTAAAACAACCAACAAAAAAAAAAAAAAACCCAAACACAGCACAACATCAGCTTCTCACTCCAGTGTAAAGTTAGGGGATTTTGTCTTGATTACTCCTTCTGGAAGTCTGTTTCACAATCCTATTCTGCTCTGATTAAAACCTTTCTGTAATTTTCAGCCTATGTCTTCTCATAGCAAATTGAAACCCAATTATATTACACTCTGAATAGCTTATATCCTTTTCTAGTGTTTGTTCCGCATTTGAGTTCCATGCCTGTGCAGTACTCCAGGCAAAAAATCTTCCCGTTGCCCAATAAACAACAGTATTAATTTCTCATCTCTATCAAAAAAACCCACTTTACCTGATATATTCTAGTCTTATGCTTACCTTCCCTTCCCCCATCAGAGTGGATGCTCACCATCACCCTATTTCAATTAGTACATTCTGTGACATTGCAATTTACCCTTGGGCTCCTATTAAAATTTCTTGTTACTAATCCTCAAAATCATGAGTTCTGTGTTACCAACCAAAGTTGTGACACTGTTACTGTGCTATAACATGGCAGGTCATGGCACATATATTTTGCATACTGGTCCTGTGACTCGTCTGAAGGAGGTCTACTAAACGGCAAGAGAAGGCCTTCAAGAATGGTAGTGGAAGTCTAATAAATGAAGACATAAATCTGGACTGAAGAAGTTACAGAGCAACGTACTGGAGGGAATGACCCCACTAAAAAGCCCCAATGGACATATGAGAAGAATTTACATTATGACTTGAAAAAAGTGTGTTCACTAACACCAGCTACAGAGGAAAAGCCCCCCTAAGTGAGACAGAGGATTTCATTATGTAAAATTTCAAGAGACATGAAAAGAAGTAAACTTTTTAAAAGGCAGTGTACTGCTCGCAATTATGAAAAAAAAAATCACCACTGAAAGACGAGATGCCTACAAAACAAAACTGCATCATCTCCTACTGCAGCATGCAGCAGACAGCACATGCATGCCTTCTCTTGCTAGAAACCATATCAGATATCACCACTGAAACTGTCAGGACTCTTACCAATTTCCCTGTTATTCAGATTGAACTCATCTGAATGAACCAGACAGCACTGCTTACCAACGAAAACCAGAAACAAGGACTGGAGATAGTTATTGAGGAGAAAGCAATTACACATGATTTTAAAAAAAAGAAAATCCACATCTCTTACAGAGACCCCTTTCCACACTGGTTCTGGCATTTAGCAAGCTTCAGATACTAAATAAAAATAAATAAAAGCAGGAACATAGAAATTATCAAACTACACCTTAGCATTTCCTCTGTCACACCTATAAAATCATCCTTAGTTTACAGCAGCATGCTGAACATACTGTTTTACTAAAACTGCCAAAAACTGATCTCATTTAAAAAACTCTTAATCTTGAAACTACATGAGGAAATTTAAAGACAAATCCAGAGCAAGTTTAGTGCTTTCTCATCATCTAGTGAAGACGGATTTAGTTGTTCAAATTGTTTGCTTATTTATCCCTAATGAAAGTTTACGCTTTCTGACTGAAAATCTGACTCTTAAGAAAGCAAATTATTTCTTCCCCTTTACAAATTCCACAGGCTCCTTAGCAGAGCACGCAAAGGCTGTGTGCTTCCCATGCCTAAAACGGGTGAAACAGTGATGAGTAACAGCCCAAGTGATTCACAAAGTAGGAAGGGTATCTTGAGAGCAGAATCAGAAAGTGACAGGAAAAAAATGGGTGTGGAAAAAAAGATTTCATGAAGGAGGGAGGTTGATTTACATTTCATACAAAACCAATTTTTTTTACACCTATGCTAACTAATTTTTTTTTTTTATTATTTCAAGCCATCCCTGACAGGTCAAGAATATTCTTTAATGTAAATAGTAGATTAAGACAATAGCAACATGGCTCCAATCAAAGGAGGAGAATAAAACGTGTCCTTCAGAGCAAAGGAGAGCATAGATTTTGCCCTAAGAGCTCACAGTCTGCTTTTTACTAACATACACTGGATGAGGTGATATTTACATATTAGAGACTTAGAGAGAGATGACTGTTATTCCATATATAAAAATAATTTTCTGAAGTTTCAAAGTAATTATTGACAATGATTCTTGAAAACAGACATGAACATGCAGCAACATTTTAAAAGTTCAACATAAAGATACTGGATTGAGTAAATTGTGTGAGAGCACTGCTTTAACAGATTTAGAACCTAAGGTTATAACTGCTTGACTCATTGCTTGTTACAATCCATCAAAGTTGCTTGGTTTATCATATCTCTTCATTGTCTTTAAAAGATTTAGTGAAAGGTTTTTTCCGACTAATTTGCACAGCTTTTCAAAAGCTGACAGGCACACAGCTGAAGAAATCCACGGTAGTGCCTCTTTTTGCATCCTGTAAGTCTTGCTGGACCTGTTTCCCTTCCATGCTATGGGTAAGGCAATAACTCAAAAAGTACTGAAGTTTTCACTAAGTAAATCACTTCAGAACTACTCTGGTAAAATTTTGTATGTGAACAATTGAAAGAAAAGAAGTCAGAAGGCATTTAAAATAAATAAAATTGATGTTCCTGTAATGAATTTACTCAGCTACAGAGGCAGATCTTCATCTTCCAAAATACATTATATTCCTACATATACCATCCTCTCGCCAAGGTGCCATCTGGAATGGGGGAGCTCTCTTCATGACTGGGGAAGGTCATCAATCCAAACCTACAGGCAGGAAAGGCTGGCTTGTTTCTCTCTTTAGCTGTTTAGGCTAGATCACAAAGTTACAGAGATCTGTAAACACCCCTATGGTGGTAAAGCTGCAGTTTCAATATGATAATTATTATAATACTGTCAACTGTCAGTCTATATAGCCTATGTTCTGCCATTTCCAATCCTACATATAAATGAGAAAACAATTAAGACATTGCAGCTTCATTTTCATATTTTGAAGAGACACCTATTATCAGTCCTGCAAAAGATGAGCAGAAAACTAGGAACTTAAAGGGCCAAAAGAATAAACCTGACAGTGGTATGAAAGTATCAAAAAACAAAGACCAAACAGCAAAATGGAAGCCGCCATAAAATACACAAATTATAGCAGGATCCTGAAACCAACAGCATTCTAGTGAAATGCTGGGATTGTCCACAGGAAAGCAATTAAAGGATCTGATTGATAGTTGGAACAAAGTCCTTAAACAAATTCTTTTCATAGCCCTGTATAAAAAGAAACATTTAAGAAATACATTAGTAACTCCTACACGCACTTTTTGCTTTTTGACATCATTTTAAGTGCTGGACATTAATAACTCAGTGTAAAACATCAATAAGTGTTATATTACCCAATGAAAAAAATAATACCAACACAGACAAGCAAAAGATCCCTATCAGTTTCTACTTCATATGCTGCAAAATGATTTTTCAGTTACTTACATTTAGAAGTCCTGCACATGAGCTGGGGCAATCCCATGCACAAATACAGGCTGGGCAGAGAATGGATGGACAGTGGCCTTGAGGAGGAGGACTTGGGAGTATTGGTGGATGAGAAGTTCAACATGAGCCAGCAATATGCGCTCAAAGCCCAGAAGGCCAACTGTATTCTGGGCTGCATCAAAAGAAGCATGGCCAGCACATCAAGGAACATGATTCTGCCCCTCTACTCTGCTTTCATGAGACCCCACCTGGAGTACTGCATCCAGCTCTGGAGCCTCCAACAAGAAGGACGTGGACCTATTGGACTGGGTGCAGAGGAGGGCCACAAAGATGATCAGAAGGCTGGAGCACCTCTCCTGTGAAGACAAGGCTGAGAGAGTTGGGATTGTTCAGCCTGGAGAAGAGAAGGCTCTGGGGAGACCTTATAGCAACCTTCCGGTATCTGAAAGGACCTACAAGAAAGCTGGGGAGGGACTTTTTACAGGGGCATGTAGTGATCAGACAAGGGGTAACGGCTTCAAGCTGGAAGAGGGGAGATTTAGATTAGATCTCAGGAAGAAATGTTTTACTCTGAGGGTGGTGAGGCACTGGAACAGGTCGCCCAGGGAAGTTGTGGAGGCTCCATGCCTGGAAGTGTTCAAGGCTGGATTTGATGCGGCTTTGAGCAACCAGGTCCAGTGGGAGATATCCCTGCCCATGGCAGGGGGATTAGAACTAGATGATCCTTAAGGACCCTTCCAACCTAAACGACTCTATGATTCTATTCATACACCAGAATCAAACTTTTAAATAACAATAAACAGAAACACCCCACCACACAAGTCAATTAAAGAACTACTGGTAAAGAACAGGCCAGTCTGACACCTAGGCCCAGGAACCCAAAAAATGGAACTTACGGTACCGAGTTCTCTGTTCTTCATTACTTCTCAAACAGGTACCTTTACAAATCAAGTTTAGCACGGTATCTTTATTGTGTGAAGGATCCAAGAAAAGGATACATTCAGACTCGTAATGAATATAAAAAAACCTAACGAAGCTGCTACCTTGTCAATCAGGTGTAGGCTGAGATAGCCAAAAATAACAGGAAGAGTTCCAACAGAGCAAAGAGCATTCATCTACTACATCAACTCTTGAAGTAAAGATGTCAAAAAAAAAAAATCCTGTGTTTGTAGAGCAGGTGAACAGCAAACAAAAACTTGAAGAGGCTTCCTTTGCTCTCATGAACTTCTGAACCAGAAAGAATAAGACTTGTGGAGTCTGATGCTTGTTGCCATGATCCAAGACAGTCAGTTTTACCTGCCCCCAAAACTGCCAGCACCAAAAAGCGATAAAACAATGATGCAAACTACCTTCCCTCAGCCCTTAATAGGCTTTGCACGTACATATTCTCATGCTACTAATGAATACAATTCTGTAAATCTAATCTCAACATCTAATCTTTACAGTATCAAACTTAATTAAGCAAGGTGCAACACAGCAAAAAGGCCTGCTATTGCAGGCACAGCAAGCAGCAATGCTGCGCTGATGGAACTCCCTCAGTCAAACGTCAGACAAGGCAGAAAGTCATGAGATTTTATGCTTTAGAATCATTTAACATTTATGTGCATCTAGGATTTGTAATTAGCAGTTCAGCTAGCCTTAAACATATTTCCTACTATGCATTTAAAATCTTGGCTTTACTCCGTGTCATTTGCGTTGCACACAGGCAAGTTGTCTATACTGTGCCACATTACCTCGTTTTTATTGAGCATACTTGCTCTTCTGTCTGTGGGCAATTAACTCAATTTGTGACAAATAAAAGTTTCAGCAACCAGTTTAAACTCCTCATCAGACTTTTGGCATGGGTTGCAAAAAGCCTGCCAGCAAACCACGGCCACAAGCAGCAGTTGTTTTCACCAGGGCATTCTTCAGCGAAATCCCTCTCCTGCTACAGTGCAGATATACCCAACATACTGCAGCTTTTCAGCTACCTCTACTGGGTAGTTCTCTCACCTATATCACACAGGAGAGGGTATACCGTGTAAGACGTGTACTGGTGGTATGCATTTACTACAGGAATGACTCCAAAATACACAGTGCAGCAATCTGCTCAAGAGCTTAGTATTGGCTATTTCAAATAAGAGACCACTTTGTCCTCTCTGGCCAGACAAGCAAGACATGGAATAAAAAGGGCAGAAGCGTTTCTTAGACAGTAGCTGACTGAAGAAAAGCTGTGTGTCTTTCAATACTACCTCACATCCTCTCTAAACCTTTTTTCTGAAAAATAAACAGAACATCAACGCTGCCACCTCTGAAGACACAGCCTATTTTCTTACCCCTACATGCTTTACTGTTGTCTCCCAGGCCTCCCCCTAAGCAAACCTGCCTGGATTACCACAAAGAGGGGCTCCCATGCAGCTTGACTAATCGCTCTGATCAGGCAATAAAACGGTAAGGCCAGGGTCACAATTTGAAGAGGAAAGATATTTTCTTACTGCATGCATGTATTCAAAAAAATACTGCCAAATTGAGTTATGAGGGTGATGCTCCACATGACAGAAATATTCAGTTAAATTAAACTAATTTTGTTGATTTTGCTTTTCCTATTCATATCTTCTCTTTGTCCTCTACATTGTTCTGGTCTGCGCATTGATTCCTTGCCGAATCTCTCTCAGTGTACCACCTAGACACTCACATATGCCTGGAAAGTTTCATCTTGTCTCAACTGGAGTCTTCCTCTTGGAGTACGCAGCCTGTTATACTGCAATTTATTACCTTCAAAAAGAGCCTGAAGACAAAAAGACACCTCGGGACTTAAAGGGTCTGTTGATGTTCTGTTGCAAACTTTATTTAAACAGCCAAATTGGCTAAGATGTTCTAAATAGGCAGGGAACAAATCAGAAAGATTAAGTGTATGACAACGACAAAAACAAAATTCCATCCTAGATTGTGGTAAGAGCTCCAAGCAGCATTTCTGCCTTCCATGAGAGTGTTTTAATTGTGCAGCTGGAAATTAAAATTCTATAAACTAGATTCTATAAACTAAATTCTATAAATTAGAACAGCAGCCCTTTATCACATTTCGGCACTGTTTATCAAAGAGCTTACCACATGACCATGCCAGCAAAAGCACATGAGAAGCAGAAAACTGAAGCACAGAGCAAACCGCTTGCCTAATGGCGTAGGCAAGCCTGTGGCAGGGCCAAGAACCGAACATAAGCCTTGTTACGTATCAGCGTATTGACTAAGCTAAGACAACAAAGAACATTTGTGCAGAACTACTTCCCCAGGCACTAACTGGACAACAGCTATCACACATCATATCAAAAACTGTATGAACAAATACAACTTTTTAATTAACCTGCCAGAAAGCTAAACTGACTAAGAAGCAACCAGTGCCCAGCCTGGATTTGCTCCAGCCTTCCTAGCTGTCAGTTCTAGTCATTTAGAGTCTTTTGTTTCAGAGTTTCCCCATGAGGTAACCTTTACAAAATTCAGCTTTTCTGAGAATCAGGAAATTCAGTTTACCCACAATATGATTAGATGGGACAGTTCTTGAAGCGCAATGAAAAAAAAATTATTATAAACAAATGTTTGCCAGTCAAGTTCAATAAAAGACAGTAATACCTTAATTTTCTGGTGAATATGCCTCAGTGAATCTGCTGTACCCATGTCCATGTTGTCACTGATGCACACAAAATCCAGCTTCATTTTTGTGTCCAAGTTTAACATCTTTTGGATTTCCTTCCTTGTAATCACAATGACCTCTAGGACAGAGAGAAATGGGATGAAATCAAGCAAAAAACCCAAACATATTCATCACAAATAGAATACTTGCACTTTTTATTTACAAAGCCTGACAGAACTGCCCAAAGGCTTGAGTAACATGACTTGGTTCTACAACAGACCAAGCTCTTTTGGCAACAGTGACTTTTACAGAAAAGAAACTCCTACTGAATATGAAAACAGTCTCTCCTTCTTTGTGTAGGTGGAGGGTTGTTATTAAAAGGGACACATGCATGTAGGTGGCACGAGTTAGCAAGAGAGAAGGGAAGTTTATTCTATCGTTAGCAAGCAACCTCAAACCATATGTCCTCAAACAGACCAATGAGACTCTGCATTAATGTCACCAACACTTCAGAGCTTTGTCTTTTGCCCACCCCGATCCTGTATAATCCTCTGTGGACACCACCACCAAACACGGTATTACAATGCAACAGTTAAACTATTTCTCAGCATCAGCTTGAGAAGGGAGTGGAGTAATATATGAGCAACAAACTCATTCCATCTACAAAAGATAAAAGGTAAATGCATATTTGAAGGATTATCAACAGTGGCATGAAAGCGTATTTTCCAAAGTGAATATTGCAAGACCAGAAGCTCTGCTGCAAGACTGTGAAAACAAAACAGCAAGAAACCTTTTGCCCTGGACACCAGAACTGGAAGGAAAAGAAAGAGTCAAATTAAAATATCCCACCCTGCAAAAAACCCAGTACCATAACATTGCACTCCACGTGCAATTTTAACAGAGAAGTATGGGAAATAATACAGCCCTCGGCCTAAGATGCTCCTGTACTAAGATGAAAACACACAAAGAGTAATTCTGTATCGATCAAAACTGAACTCATCCCGAATCTGTTAACAGAAACGAGGAAGGAACTGTAAACATGAGAACTGTGTGGCAGTGTGGTACCAGAGATATAGGAGGGCTCTCCTCCCACTCCCATACTAGATACCAACTTGGATTCAAAACAGGCTGAAGAATCTACTGAAAGCACACCTTCAGTTGGCGAAAGAAGTAACCAATGGAGGGAATTAGTGTCTGGTGGAAGTTATAAGCAGTTCAGCATAAATCTGGTGAGCTGGACAAAGGTCTCCTAATATTTAGTAGAAGAGATGAAGCGCTTGCAGTTGGGACAGAAGGGATGCAGTGAATCAGACTGTGGAACACCTACTTACTAATATAAGCAAGTATGAGGAACTAAAGCCTCCTGTAATACTCAGAATTATGATCCAGGGAGAGAATTTAGGCCACTGGAATATTAGCACAAAAACGCACAGCTCAGTCAGCAGGCAGAAGCAAGACAGGAGCAGGAAAGTGGCAGCTTGCTTACTGAAGCTGCATATGCAACCCTGCACATCCAAATTTTTATAGGGGATAGACGAGCTGAAGAGCTAGGTGTGAGAAAGAAGAAGGAAGAAAGATCTGACCATAACACCACCTACTAATGGTCAAGAGCATCAAGTGGAAAAGGTTACTTCTGAATAGTTATAAAAAGCCGCACAAAGCACAAGACTGGTTACAGAAAAGCTTTTAGCTACCCATATATACGTATCACAGGATAAAAGTGTGATCCCTGCAAAAAAAAAAAAAAAAGAGAGACAGGAGAACAACCAGAGAAAGAGGACATTCAGAAAGCAGACTTCAACAAACAACAGGCAAAAAGTAATTCCAAGGGAAAAAATGTTCTTAAGGATTTCTTAGTGAAACAAAATAAAGGCAAAGTCTTAAGTTTGTTCTTTCTTTTAATCTTTCACACTGAAAGACTGAGAGGCTGACGTGGCTAACCATGAACTGATCTTTACGTCTTCACAGAGAAAAGAAGCAGTCAGGAAAAAATCCACATTCTCGGGATGGAGTATAGAATAATCACACAGTCATTCAGGAGAAGCAAAAACAGAGAAGCTGGAAAGCAAAGGACAAACACCAACCTGGAAAAACAAGGCCACGAAGAGTGTCAGGACGAAGTTTTATAAGTAGCAGGAGGAACACCACAGAAATATTTGGTTCACCACTGAAAAGGTAAACAAAAACCTAAACCCAGAAAACACTGAAGAACCTTACTATGTACTAAGTACCGTTTTAGCCCACCCATGAAATAAGGCCCACAGGTGAGCATTACAAGTCTGCCACTTCCCCTTGCCTTGTTCTGTCCAAAACCTATCACTTGGCTCCACGCTGCAACAACAAAGCTTAAATGCCTCAGACAGAGCAAGTAACCCTGAACTTCAGGCCGGACTGAAACAACAAACCAAGAGATATCCCAAGAGAGCTGACACACTTCTCATGCCACTCTCATTAATGACTCAGAGAGAAACGAGAGACTCCTGCTTAACAACACTGGAAAAGACACCAAAGTTGGGAAAAGCATATAGACAGGAAAAGCCTTGGGAAGGGAAGAAGAGGGGGAAGAGGGGCAAAGGCACAGGAGGCACAAGTTAGAGTTAAGGAAAGGATGTGACATGGGCCAACAGTGTATCTCCAGAGATACGCTGAGAGAGAGAAGAGACCACCTGAAGAGAAGAGACCACCTGCTAAGACAACTGCCCTGATCAACAGGGCATCTGTGACAGCACATTAGAACAAGGGAGGTGACAAACAGGAGTGGCAGAGGTGCCCACGGGAAATCTGAGGGGACCAGGGTAAGCACATAGTTTCCATCCGCACCCGAAGCCACCGTCACGCCTCACCTTCGAAGCCGGCACGCTCCAGGAGATTCAGTGGGTACCAGAGCAGGGGCCGGTTGCCCACCGGGAGCAGCGGCTTCGGGATGCTGGAGGTCAGGTCCGTCATACGGGAACCGCCTCCCGCCGCCATCACCACGGCCTGGAACTCCATGCTGCAGAGGGAGCACAGGGGCAGGGCCCCACTCAACCACGACAGAACCGGGCGGACCAGGCCGAGCCGAGCCGAGCTAAGACCGGTTGGGTTCAGCCTCCCCCAGCTTTAGCCGCAAGCGCTTCTCAAAGGCATGCGTCGGCTCCCCGCCTCCCCTGCGCCCCTCACAGCCCGTGCGGAGGCGCCGGGCCTCCCCCGGCCTCGCCGTTACCTCCACTCTGCCGGCCGCCGGCTCCCAACGCCTCACTGACAGGACAGGAATGGCGGCACCGGCGAGCACTGCGCATGCGCGAGGAGAGCCGAGTGGGTCGATGGTCGGTAGTGGCGGTAGAGCGCCGATAGGCTCGATCCCCCTCCTCGCCTTGCCTCCGTCGGTTCCTCCTGGCCAGGGCAGCGAGAAGAACGCCGAGGGAAGGATCGCGGGCTGCGGAGCGCCGAGTCACGGATCGCTGCCCGGCCGCGGGAGGGGCTCGGCCAGGGGGACCTGGGGACCCACAGGCAGGGGGACCTGGGGGCAGGGGGGGCTGGGGACCCGCAGGCCGGGTGCATGGGAGGGGGCAGTCTGTAGGGTGCATTGGGTGTGTGTGGGGAGGTCAGTTTGCAGCCCGTGTCCAGGGAGGGGACAGGACCCCAAGCCCCCACGCCATGCTGGTGCCATCGCGGCACCGAGCAGACAGTGCCCTGCTGGCCCCCCCAGTTGCAGCCCTGGTCACACGCACCCCCACGCCCAGCGCTTGAGAAGCGCAGACACAAACAGGACCTGGGGCAGGACAGCAGGGTCTGGCCCTGCAGTTTTATTGAATCCAGTGTCCCCAGGGGGAGGGCAGCTCCCATGGCACGAGGCACCTGGGGGGCCCTCATTCATCCCAGGTGTTCTTGTCGGTGTCAATGGACATGCAGTTGTACACGGCGTACCGCATCAGCTCCTCGCAGACCTTGGCCCTGGGCAATGTGGGAGAACGCTGGGTCAAGGTCATGACGGGCATTGAGACCCCCATGCTTCCCTTTCCACACCCACCCCGAACGTCCCCTGGAGCAGGATGTGGGGACCCTGGGAGGGGACCCCAATGCCAGCCACAGGGAGGTCCCCTGTCCCCAGCTTGACTCACGAGGAATAGTGGGGCAAGAAGAAGGTGCAGGAGCACGTGGAGGCCTGAGGCATCAGGTCCAATACGTCCAAGCTTGGGAGAAAGGAGAGTCAGACCCAGGGACCCCGGCGTGGTGCAGGGACCCCAGCCCAGGAAGGGTGGACTCACTTTTCTCTTTCTGGGTAGACAGTGATCTGAACTGGGAGGCGGCTCCGGCCAGTGACGAACTTGAGGAAGCGTCTGAGATCCTCTGGGGAAAAGGACAGGGCTCGGGTCTCGGGGACAGGACCCTCCCAGTTGCTGCTGTAATGGCAGGGTCTGCCCTTGCAGAAGCACCCCAGGAGCACAAGGCAAAGCCAAGGGATGCTCTCAGCATCCCAGGAAGGGCGAGGCAGGACAATCCCAGCCAACTCCTAGGGAAGCACCCGGTGACCATTCCCAGGGCGCAGGGCACTGGATAGCCCATCCCCTGGCCCACTGCGCTGCTCATGAAAAGCAGGGGAAAGCCTGGGGTCGCTCACCGCTGGTGAAGTTGTTGAGCGCCTCCCAGAAGTTCTGGATACGGATGTCATTGGAGGAAAAGTTCTCAAATGTGACTGCAACAAAGAATACACAACAGCTTCATCGGAAACTCCCAGCAAAGCAAATTAACATGGGACACGTCCATCCTGCCCTGCTGTGAGAGCCCAGGGTGGAGGCAGGAGAGGAGGAGACTCTGCTTTCAGTGAGCCCCTGCAAGCCCCCCACGCCCCAAGAGGGGCTGATGCCCTGCGCAAAGGCAGGTGGAGAAATGGAGGTCCCAGTCTGCAGAGTGGCCGTTTGCTTCTGCCCACAGTGGCCAAAGACCAGAAGGACCAGAGTGGGGACTGGCAGGGTTTGCAGCTAAACCTGAAGCATTCTTATCCAGGGTCCCTCTGGCTCGTCCTCCCCCAGGCTCCCAGGCACACCACAACCAGGGACTCAGCATGGGGCAGGATGTGTGTGCAGGATGAGCATTGTCGGGGGGGGGGTCTGCCCAAGCTGGGGTCTGGGAGCAGCTTTCGGCTGGGCCTGGCACTTACTGAACTTCCGCAGCTCAGCCACCGAGATCTCAGGGTCCCCGCAGATCTTCTTCTCCAGCCGCTGCCAGGTGAGCAGGTCCAGCACGGGCTGGGGCACCACACGGAGCAGCCCAGCACGCATGGCTGTGATCTGGAGGGGGCACAGGAGGGGTCTCACGTCACTGCGATGGGTCTGAGCGCAGGGCAGCCAGCCAGGGTACTGGGGGCAGGGACCGCAGGACCCCTAAGGGGGTCCCCGGGGCTCATGGACATCCTGGGCACAGGATGCACGGAGGAACTGAGCCAGCTGGAGCTGGTTTTGAGGATACATTTTCACAGCCACCAACCCCACAGGTACCAGGAGGGCTTGCCACAGAAGCAGGGTCCCCTTGCAGCCATGCTGGCCCTGGGGAACAGCGTTACCTGCTCCTTGCTCTCCTCCAGCCGAGCCTTCTGTACCAGGTGAATGAACTCCTTGCGGTCCTCATAGCACACCACAGTGCTGCTGCCATTGGGGATCAGCTCCACCATGCGCTGGTCACTCAGCACCGTTGTGTAGGTCAGCTCTCTGCCAAACATGAACTCAAAGGCTTCCCTGTCCACCCCCTCCAGCATGTCCAGCAGCTTCACCTACAACCCCAGTGGGTGAAAGCCATCACGGCAGAGCTGGAGCAGCCACGGGAGTGCATGGCACAACCCTGTTGGCCCCTGGCCCTGCTCACCAGCTCTGAGTCCACGGTGGCAAAGTCCTTGCTCCAGCTGACCTCCTCCCCTGCCAGCTGCTTCCACACCAGTGCCGGCAGAGCCAGGATCTGCCAGAGGGAGCAGAGATGCGCATCCATCCCGTATCCCTCCTTCACCAGAGGGCAGCCCCTCTCCCCAAGACATGGTGTCCCCCACCAAGCCCCCTTGTCAGCCAAGGAGGCTCTGTTGTGCTCACCAAAACCTCCTTGCTCCTCAAGGCTGCTCCCATCAGCTGCCCAATCCACTCGTACTTGGGGAACTCCTTGCAGGAGGGGTTGGGGACATACATGTCCCTGGCGTTGCTGCTGCTGTTACCCTGCAGGAGAGAGGCTTTGGACCCACGGACACAGATGCAACCAGCCTGGCACAGTCCCTCCCCGCAGTCTCCCTCTCCATCACCCTTCCACCTGCCTCTCCTGCCCTTTACACCCCTCCAGGAGATGTCCACTACCCAGGTACAAGCACAGACCCCCGGCCAATAGCCCTGCAAGCTTTAAGATAGGATTAATGTCCCAGAGGACCCCAGATTCTGCTAGATGCCCCGCTGGGGCCAGGACAGGCAGACAGCGGGGTGCCATACCTGGTTGGAGGTGCGCACGAAGAAGGGTAGGGGCACAGGGACATCACCCGCACTGGGACACAGCTCCTCTGACACATCTGACAGGCTGTCCCGGAAACCTCCACCTGCAATGGGGGCAGAGCCTGGCTAATGCTTGGCATGGCCGGGGACAGATGCTGAGCCATAGGATCTGGTCAAGCCACCCCCTCTCAGGGGCAGTGCTGGGGATGCAGGGGACATGCAGGGACCACCCCATGTGTGCAGAGCGGGGCTGCCTCCCACAGAGCAGCCAGGACAGCGTGGGCACCCTCCCACAGCGGGCAATGCACCGATCTGCCCCCCAACACCACAAAGCCCAGGGGAGAGCCCTGGGGAAGGATGGGAGATCTCTCACCATTGTCGACGATGCCCTCGCTGATAAACTCACACTCCCACCACTGGCTGTAGCTCAGGGGCCACCTGCGGGGAAGCAAGAGCCCCATGCGCATCCCTCCTTCGAGAGAGTCAGCAGCACCCGGCATCCTCCCCGCACTCTGCTCCGGGGATGTGACAACCCCACAAATGTGACGTGAAGACCTACCTGTAGTCCAGAGGCTGATTGTTCTTGCAAGATCTGAGGCTTTCATACAGCTGGAGAGGAGCAGAGCGGAAAGGGGATGAGACACAGTGGGGGCAAACAATGCTGAACCGGCAGGTAGCCAGCGTGGGGCATGGTGTGGCCATACCTGGTTGAAGACAGCGTTCTTGCAGCTGGGGTCCAGCGCAGGGTTGTTGCGGTGATCCCAGGCCAGATGCCGGTCGATGTACAGCTTTGGCATGGTTTGAGGGGCATCGCTCTCCGAGGACTGGAGACAGTGTGCGATGAGGGCTGTGCTCTGCTCGGACAGCAGCAAGAATGCCTTCATGCTCTAGCAAGGGACGAGCAGGGATGGTTAGAGGCCTGATCTTGCCACCGTGTGACCCGTTTCCCCTACCCCAAGCACAGCTCCCATTGTTGCAGGAGATGCTGAGTTCCTCCATCCCTCCAGCAATGCCCAGCATGGCAGCTGTCAGCATGAGCCCTGGGCTGGACTTTCCCCATCGTATCAAGGGGGACATGCCACAGCCCCTGGAGAAACCAGCCGAACCCATGACAAGATGCTCCTACTGGCACTATCCCAGGGGAGCCCAGCAAACACTCACCCTGAGTGCATTGAAGGTGCCGATGCTGTCCTCGGGGAAGGGGATCAGGTAATGCAGGACACTGTCCACGAGACGGACGAACCTGGAGACCGGAGAGAAGCAGCAGGAGGATATAGGGGGTTGGTGGACACATAGAGCCCGATACATCCACAGCATTTCACCACAGATAGCCCCAGGCACATCCCAAGCCTGAGCACTGTGCTCCCTGCACGTGGGTGTCCTCCAGCCCACGGAGGGACACCAGCACACCAGGGAGAGCACCCAACCAGCACCCTCTGGCCACGGGCTTTATTTTGTTCCCTCCAAAAGAAAGCTGCAAATGAGGGCAGCCCAGCCCACACTGCCACACTGCGGCGGAACCACTGCAGAGGGTCTCTCTGTGGGGCCAGTGCTGACCCCAGCCTGGGGGTGCTCTGCAGGCAGCGGGGTGGGTGACTCCACATTGCAGGTCCCCCTTGCCCCCTGCCAGCACTGTGCTCCCCAGGCACTTCCTGCAGCCGTGTTCAGGTGGGGAGCAGCGAGACAAAGTCCCTGCTGCGCATGGGAAAGGAGCTGGCAGACTTTAAGCAAGACACGTGCAACCCCCTGCTAGAGGCGAGGGCATGGTTCTTCTCAGGGCCTGGGCTCCCTGCGGGGACGGTGCCACCCCTGCACCATACCTCTGAATGAGCACGGCCCGCCGGTACAGGATGTCAGCATCCGCCCCTTCCAGGAGAGGGTAGCGCACCAGCCGTGCTGGCTGGAACATGTCTGCATTGAGGATGAGGTCCCACTCCCAGAAGGACCTCATCTTAATCCCTCGCAGGCGGACATTGTACCCTTGGTCTGCCAAGAAAGGACAGTGATGATGCACGCGTGGCTGCAGGTGTGCGGCTGGCACAGCTTGGATGCTGCAATGGGGGCAAGGAGCCCACAGCACCCTCCGCATCCCAAATGAAGCTCATTCCCCAGCTTATCCCCCAACAGACACCAAAAAGCAGCTGGTGTGGCAGGAAGAGCCCCAGGTGCCAGCTGCAGGTTTAGGGCCAGCCAGGCTGGCAGCCCTGGTCCAGCAGCACAGGCTCACCCCGGCACTCCAGGATGCGGATCTCCAGCACCGGCAGGTGACTCTTCATGTCGCGGAGGATGCAGACGTCCTGGAAGCTGTTCCTGCACACAGCATGGAGGGAGATGGCAGAACCACAAGGCACAGACACTGGCGAGGTGGCCAGTGAGGGCCACTCTGGCTCCCCAGCAGATGACGAACCACTACCCATGGTGAAAGCGCACCCTGCCTCACTGGGGCTGCGGCAGGAAGGGACTGAATGGAGAGGAGAGGCTCTCAGAGGCACAGAGACATCCTAAAGAACGTGAAAGCCACATCCAAAGAGCCAGAAAAGAGCGTAAATTCAAAGCAGAACAGAAAGGCAAGATGGCAGAGAGCACGTTGCTGTTCCCAGGGTCTTCAGGCACATCTTGCATCGTCACCACCATCCTTTGAGCCAAGCTGGTCATACAAGGGTGATATGTTTTGAAAGAAACATGGATTTATGGAGATAAGCAATTTGGTAAGTGATTCACTTGTATTTACAAAGACTTTGGCAAGGTCCTGTCAGAGACCTATGGATCCGTGGGGGAAAAACCACCTCCACTGCTCAGACACAGTGAGGAGTTGCCTTCTGCCACCGGGAAAGAGACCTCAGCAGTCTTATGGGTGCTTCTTCAAAGACAAATCTCACTGCTCAGCCAAAAAAAAAGGCAAACAGGCAAGTTTTGGGGAAGGAGATCTTCGCACCCCTGTGTAAACCGCTGCCTGCCAACAAAGGGTGCTGCAGAGCCAGAGAAAAAAGGGAGAGGTGAAGCACCCCAGGACTTCTTGGCTAACAGCACAGCAGAGACGCTCAGAAAGATGGCAGCAGCATGTTCTCCTAGAGGCGAGGAGGACGAGGAGGAGGAGGTAAGACCCCCAAAGTCACCAGGCAGGAGGAAGCATGCTGCAGCCCAGCAGCTGCAGCACAGACAAGGAGCAGGAGTCGAGATGAAGATGCTCAGCTGGCATGTGGAGGCGAGGGACCACCACGCTTGTGGGGACCGATGTAACCTACATCCAGAGAGCCACTGTCACCGCCAGGTCACTCAGGACTGACCCCAGCCCTTTCCTTAATATCTGCTTGGTATGCAGAGACAGCTTGGGTGTTTGGCCCAAGCTGGAGCCAGGCTGCTCCTTGCTCATTACTCACTCATTAATAAGGATGGTTCTCAGGTGCTGCAGCCTGTTTGGTGCCCCGCCATACACAGCCACTCGTCTGGGTATGTAGGAGCTGATTTGCCCATCCAGCATCAGCCACAGCCTCCTGGGGACAAGAAGAGCAACAGGCAGCATTGTCCTCTCCCCACAAGCTGCCTGGGCATGGAGATGCCCCTGGAGATGTCCCAGAGATGGGGGCAAGGAATGTCCTCCTGGGGTGCATCTGGAAGCAGCTGCCTCCCACCTCGACCCTGAGCCCCTGGCTGCAGCCTGGGGAAAGCTGCTTTCTAGAGGAGAAGGTGCTTTGCCCTGCACCCTGCCCATCCCTGGCACAGCTACCGGCAGGAGGGGACACCCCGAGGTCTCACTTGACAATGGTGCCTTTCTTCATGTTCAGCCGCACCCAGTGCTGCCCTGGGGGCCCGTCGCTCTCCCAGAAGGTGTATGTCTGGTTGTCGGTCAGGTGCGCCACGCCACAGTCCTCCTGCAAGAGTGCAGTGACCGGAGGAAGGGAGCTGAGCATCCTTGGGTACACTGTGGCCATCTTTGGGATGAGTCCCGTGAGGCCCAAGGAGGTCAGGACTGGGCCAGCCCCTCGGTTCACTGGGCTGAGGGTGGATGGGGGCTCCCACAGAGCAAGCTGGGCATGGCAATGGCCCTCACAGTGTCCCAGAGACACAATGGGGTTTTTGCTCCAGACACCCAACTCCTTGCAGTTTCACTAGAGCAGCAAAACCCAACCACCGTTCCCTGCTTCTCAGGGAGGGGACAGCCACCGCCGGCCGCTCCTCCCACGGCTGCAGCGATGCTCCTGTGTCTCACACTGATTTTAAGCCATGGAGGAGCCCCACTACGCACCGCGTGAGAGGAGACCTCGATGCTACTGATGTGCTCCTTGGTGCGGTCCACGCGCTGCAGCTCCCTCTCGCTGTGATCATACAGGAAGCGACC
The DNA here is from genome assembly GCA_013398295.1 of Chionis minor. NCBI lineage: Eukaryota > Metazoa > Chordata > Aves > Charadriiformes > Chionidae > Chionis > Chionis minor. The sequence goes on from VZSF01009567.1 coordinate 125,105, forward strand.
CAGCTCCATGTCATGCTCGTAGCTCCAGCCAGGAGGCACAGATCTGCAGGGGGTCTCCACGTTAATAAGCTGGGGAGATCAGGCTGCACCCCAAACCTGCCCACCAGCACTGCGCAGGTGCCCCAGCTCAGATCAGCGGCAGCATCTCATGGTCACCACATCGGGATAATGTGGTGACCACCACCACTGGGCAGCTGTCCCCACCACAGGCAGATGGCACAGCACACCACCAACGTGCCAGGTGTTTATGGCCACCCCGGCCCAGTGGGAACAGCACCATGTGGTCACTCTGATGCTCCACGGAGCAAAGGCCATCTTTGCTTGAGCAGCATCGAACGGTATCAATGTAAAGGGCATCTCATGGCATCCATCCTCCCCACTCCTGACCCTGCAGCCAGTCCTGGCCCCACAGGCATGTCCAAGCCCCTGCTGGCCACCCCTCAGGGTGCTGCAGTACCACTCTAGGAGACTGTACCGAAACTTCTGCACCGCAGCCTCATCCTGCTCTATGAGTCTGTGCTTCTCTCCCAGGTGAATGGAGTACGTCAGGTCCACCACTTGTTCCCAGCTGGAGCAGCACCGGTGGAGGAGTCGCACAAGGGAGAAAATAAGTCAGTGCTCTGTGTGCCCAAGCATTGCTGCCTTAGCCTGGAGTGGTGGCAGCAGCAGTGGGGGACCAGGGGCAACACCCAGGGGCTGCAGTAACAGCTGCAGCAGGGATGAGAGTGTCCCTGCACCTGGGTGGGATAGAGCAGGTGAACCCAGCCCTGCCCATGGCCTTCTGTCCTGAAAATCAATATGAGCTCTCTCATCACCGCATTCATTACCTCCATGACATTGCTCAGCCCAAACCCCAGTGCCTCAGGACCCCCCGGGGCATCACCTTTATTCTGCACCGGTGCTGCCACAAGCAAACAGGATTAGCCTAGGAGGGGACACCCACTCTCCCGCCCGCCCGCCGGTGGCTCGGCAGGGATGTGTCCCACCTGCGCTGGAGGGAGCGAGGGGGGCTGTGCCGGACGTGCCCAAGGGATTTGGGACAGTTGGGTCACACATCTTCTGCGGGTTCCGGCCCCACGCACCTCCAGCGCCCACAGCCCGGTCCCTACCCGGGCTGGAGCAGGCCGGGGCCGTACCTGATGGCGCGTTTGTAATCGACCCCCAGCGCTTGGTGCTGCCACTGGATCTTCCCCGCGGACTCAACCGGCACCAACTTGTCCCCTCCCTCTCCAAACCGCTGCGCCAGGAGCCAGCCCTCGCACAGGTCACGGCTGCCCGCGTACTCCTCCAGCTGCTCCTGGGAGGAGACCGCATCCCGCCCGGTCACCACCCGGTCACCGCCGCCCGGCACCCGCCTCCCCCGCCGCGCTGCCGGCCTCCCGGCGCCCCCCGCCCCGGTCCC
>VZSF01009567.1:126809-142967 GCA_013398295.1 Chionis minor
CGGCACACCCCAGCCCTTCCTCCCCCCAGCCGGGCACAGTCCCCCCGCCGCCCAGCGGGGTGCCGGGGGTGGGAGCCGCCGCCACCCCGGCTTTGACAAGCTGGGACTGTGTTACACCCACCCCGGTCCCTCGGTCCCCCGGCGGAGCTGATCCGGTGCACCTGCATCCCCTCGCCCTGCAGCTTAGGACTCTGCTCCCTCCTGGCCTCCTGTATCCCTGTTCCTACAAGCAGAGGGGGGGACCCTGCGGGGCTGGGGCACAGGGATACATCTCCAGCATGAATATGGAGAAGCGGGGAACGAGCATCCTGCTATGGGGAGAACCAGCTCCTGGCTGCCTAGGGGACGTGTCCCTGCCACAGGCAGGCTTGCAGCAGGTGGCGAGGCTCTGAGCACCTGCTGGGGAAGTTGATGGACTTCCCTGCCCAGGAGCAGCTTTATCCAAACTATCTGTGGCATCCTGGCAGCTGTGACACCCAGCAGCACCCAACCACCCCAGAACGCTGGCAGCGTGTCACCCCATGTCATGTCTGCTTGTCACATACCACGGCAAGGTGGTGGCAGAGAGCAACTCTGCTCCACCCCACACTACCTGCATTTCTCCATGCTGGGCACGAAGAGTTTGCGTTTAGGGATCAGGAAACAGCCAGGCTGGCAGAGCTCAAAGGTCACCGCAACCCTCCAGCACCTGCCTGCTCTCCTGGCCGGTCAGAGTCCAGCTCCATCCCTTCCTACGCAGGCAGGGTGCAGAGAGAGGTCCGACAGCTGTCACCCCTGCAGCGTTATCACAGAACAGCCGTGACTGTGCCTCGCCGCAGCGATGGGCACCAGTCGCGCTCGAGCAAAGTTCCCTGAACCACGGTGTGAGAGCAATGCAAACTTCCGCTTTGCTCCCAACTGCGGCCACCACAGCCAGGAGGGTCCCGTGCCCTCCATCCCCTCGCCTCTCATGACACCAGTCTCCATCGCTCTTTAACGCAACAGAAGGACGCAGGAGCCCCAGCCAGGGCAGACAAAGCATCAGGAAGGCCAGGAGTAGTTTGTTCGTTCACTTTATTTTAGATCCTACATGAAGCAGGGACAAACAGATCCTGTCAAACTATTTATATTTTGTCATACTCCAGAGGGGCAGTGGAATAATAAGAACAGCTAGGCTACACGTGCGTTATTAATTACCTGAAGCTATTCTAGGGCAATTGAGCAAGCTGAAACCAGGAGAGAGTGAGTGGTTACACAGAGGCAACGCAGCATCAGTCCCTCCCCCAGCTCGTCCTTGCCTGCCCTGTAAAGCTGCGGCTCTGGCACACACAGACACTGCCTCTTCTCAGTGGCACCAGGGCACCAGCACCTTTCTCGGGATGGCACTAGCTTGAAAAAAAATTGATTTCCACTGGCTTGAAAAAAAATTGATCTTCACCGACGAGACTGGGTGACAGGGTGGGTACGCGCAGCCTCTGGTTCCTGGTGCCCACGTGCAGCAGGAGTCTGGGGCAGGGGCACTTAAGACTTGTGTCTTGTCAAACATGGTAGGAGAAAGCTCCTACCTGCAGTTTTAGAGAGGGAACATGACCCAGCACTGAAATAACACCTACTTTGGGCCCCTGAGATTGGCCAGAGCTGATCCAGGCTGACCTGTTCCACAATTCACCGGGCTGTCACAGCAGAAATTCAGTTTGCAATTGGCTTTAAAACACCACAGACAAGACAGAGGACTGCGCAGAGGAGATCCAGGCAGGTTACCAGCTCCCCCTTCGCACAGCAAACTCAACAGCATGATCTGTGGTTACCCTGGTGTCCTTGCTCAGCAGCCGTGCTTGTCCAGACCCTCTGACCATGCAATAAACAATCTTGGCTGAGACCTCGCTGCAGCGACGGGCTCTTCCTGCAACTGGAAAGGCTTTCACAGCTCTCTACACCCTGGTGTAACACTGGCAGCAGCTGCGGCTGCATTCTCCAACATGTATATAGCCATAACACAAAATGGACAGTAAAACAATGGTATATATTGTAAAAGAATGTTTTTCTCAATATGCTGGTAGGGGTTAAACCCAGACCATCCTGGATGAGCTCCGAACTCCAGCCTTCCTGATAAGGCCGGGGTCCTGTGACTACAAGTATTTTTCAAACAGAAATCCCCACCACCAGCTAGATCCTTCCTAGCTCCAGTACGCACACCAGAGCTCCAGCAAGCCCTTGCTTGCTTTTTTCTCAGTGGAAGGAAATAAACCCAAGGGCATGAGAGGTCATGGGCTAACAGACCTTGCTGGGAGGAAGAGTAGAGAAACGCAGGAAAAGCTAGACTCGGTAACTCCCAAGTCATCAAGTGCTTCAGGTTAGGGAGGACCTAGACCTGAAGCCAGCAGCGTGAGACTGGAAGTTAGATCAGATTGCCCAGGACTGCAAGACAAGTCTAGAACATCTCCAAGGATGGAGATGCCAAGATGCTTCTAGGGAAGGATCCCACCACTTCAGCCAGGCTCTGCTCTCAGCATCACTGCCCTGCACAGCAGGTCTCCCCTCATCACAAAGGGCCGGGACTGCGTACATGGATGATGAAAGGGAATAGAGATGTCCAAGCATCTTATCCCTCACTGAGAAACCTGAGCAGCTCTGGGTACCTCCATAATTACCTCAGTTATGCTCCGACAGCTGTGGTTGCTTCCACCCAGGCCAAGGGATCTGGTAGTCACTTGCTGGACATGTCTCAGCCAGAGGTTCCCCCACAGCTGGTCACCCCAAGCAGCCCCAGCTGGCTCTTAGCCTTCTCATTCCCACAGGTGACATCAGTTCACCCCCTACCAAAGACTAGGGCCATTTTATCCACCTTGCCCTGAGCCACTCATCAACCATCCCCTGACTGACAATAAAGCACCAGAGAGGAGTCAATTTTTCTTGCTACTTCTAGTTCTGCTCAGCAAACAATGTGACCTCCTGTTGATCTCCCTTAGAGACAGGTGGGCAAGGCTGCAAAAAGCAGGATTGATTCCACCCAAATGTCAGTGGCCAGAAAGGATCTAGGATGGCTCATTTCAAATCCCAGTTTGATGCTGAAGACTCCTTCACCAACACTCCTGACCAGCAGATCAAAATCCTTTCACCAGCTCACTCATACCCATTTAAAAGATACCCTAGGAAGCGACTCAGCCACCAGCACAGAAAGGTATCACACTGGCTCTGCTCCTGTCATACCGGTCATTGAAATCAGCCACAGAGCTCAATTTTGAGATAACTCTAGGATTTACAAAAAACCTCCACCAGCTGACAGGGCTTCACACCCACCCAGCTGAGCATGGAAGGCTCTGCTGCCTGCAACAGCTGCCAGAAACAGCTCCCCTGCTCACCCTACACTGCCTCCACTCACTGGCATGCGGGAGATGGCAGCACACGCTCTCTCCTGGTCCTACACCCCTTTTAGCACAAACTCCCCCAGCAGGTCTGCGAATACAGCAGTTTCAAAGGAAACTGGTGAAGGGAAGGACTTCATTTACAACTGGAAGTGATTTCTGGATGACAGACTCCTTCAACAGAGGAGAAAAAGGCATGAAGTGTTAAGACAGCATAAATCTGAACCCACAGCACTAGCTCCACTCCAGTGAAACCCTAGTGACTCAGTGGCTCATTGTATTGGTGATCCAACAGACCACACAGGCTGAAGATGGAGCGTGGGGTAGAAAAGTGGACCCACATCTGGTAGGTCACAGCGCTAGGCAATGACTAGCCCTGCCCAGGGCTGGGAAGATAAAGGAACATTTTCAACGGTCTTGAAGTTGTAAAGCTTTCATTGCCTGCTCCTTGCTCACTGTGTGTGTCCATCTGCTGAACGAGCTCCCATCCTTGGTACCCACAGTCTCTCCACTCCCCCGGGGCAAAGGCTTTCCCTGTCCATCTGAAATCTCTACCTACCTCCCCATGGCAGAGGGGAGCAGAACCTGGCATCGCCATGCCTGCTACTGCTCTAATGCCTGCTCTGTGGGAGAAGAGCCTGGCCCTGCCTGCACACCTCCATGAGAACCAGAACAGATCGGTCGTAATACTGGCTTTTAGAGGAAAACCAAAGCTCAAAAAATCGGGGAGAACAGCTGCTAGGCCACCAGCATGCAGGATGCAGAACCGAATGCTACAGAGCAGGAGGCAAGCATACAGTCCCCACCTCCTGTGGGGGGGGGCAGCTCCCCCAGCAGTCGCTGCTGTGCAAGGGGTGCAGGGAACCAGGGGTGGTCACATGAACTGGGATTTTGTGCTGTGTAAAAGCATGGGAGCCTTTTCCTGACAGCACCTGCAGTCCTGCTGTGCAGGTCTGTCATGACACCTGGTGGCCAGAGGCACTCCTGCAGCACCTGCCACCAGCCTACCCCATTTTTTCTTAAACCTAGATAAATGATCTCATTTCCATTGACCTCAGGTGAGGGAATGTGGTCAGGACACTCAGGCCAGGTCACAGTTCTCTGTCCTGTGCTGTAACTTGCCATGTAGCTTTGTGGCCCTGCCCCACTTCTGTTTGGAGCAGAGCGCAGCCTGGAAGGAGCGAGACTTGTGGACCAGTGCAGAAGAAACTCATTACAAAAGCTTACCAGACCTTTCTGGTGTATGAGGGCTGGGCCAGGGTTTCATTACTGCACTCACATTTACACTCCAAGCTAGCTCCCACCTGGCTGAAGACCCAAATCTCCATGTCCAAAGAGGTGCTGGTTACCAGTGCTGGGAGCCAGGCTTCACACCTATATGTTTATTATATATACACATCTTGGGGGGATAAGGGAGGTCTTCCCAATGCACGGTTTTGTCGAATGATTGTCCATGCTGCTTGGTCAGGCTGCAACATCTCACTCTTCCCATGGACTCATATCTGTGTCAATAGCCACGCAGTTATAGGCAGCATAGCGCAACTTCTCTTCACATACCTTGGCTCTAGGGATGGCAGGAGGGGAGGGGGGGGAAAAAGAAAAAGACAAGGAGGAGTTGCCATTGCTGCATTTGCCAGCCAAGAGGGCAAGATGCTTTCTGAGATGGAGGCTACGCTTCCCCAGCTGCTCACAGAGAGAATCACAGCAGCCACAGGGTACAGGCAGGGGGAGGAAAGTGTGGCAAAGCGATGGGGCCCTATGGGTCAGCACCAAAAGGTTAAGAGAGCCCAGACACACAGTCCCTCAGAGGTAGGGAAGCACCAGAACTTACGTGGCGTAGTTGGGCAAGAAGAGGGTGCTGGAGCAGGTGGATGACTCCGGCAAAGCATCTGTCGTCTCAGAGCTTGGGGAGAAGGTGACAAACTGGTCAGAATCAGCAGGCCAGAGAGGCAGGGGAGACCAGACCACACAGCCCTTTGGTGTGGGATCTGTCAGCCTTGCAGTCTACAGGAGAATGGACTTACCCCATCTTGTCTGGATAGATGTAGATCCGTGCTGGAAGGCGGCTTCTGCCAGTGACAAATCTGAGGAAGCGGCTGCGATCCTCTGTGAAGGAAAAGCAAAGACATCAGCAGACTCTAGAGGTATGTGAGACGGAGCACAGCCACTTCCAGGTAACCCCAGCGTTAGCAAGTAGTTCCTTCATCCCAGCTGCTTGCTCTCCTTGGCTCCCCATCTGTTCCCCAGGCAGCAATGAGGGTGGTTTCACCCTCCCAATTCCCAGCCATCATGCAGGGGCTGTCGTGGGACAAGATATGCAGGGACAAAGCAAATCACTCACCATTGGTGAAGTTGTTGAGTGCTTCCCAGAAGTACTGAACACGGGTGTCCAATGGCTCAAAGTCCTCAAACCGGGCTGGCAAAAGAGATATAGAAAATAAGTTTAATAAAGATCCAAGCTCCTCCTAAATAAATTAGAGCAGGGCCTCCCCTACTCACGGAGGGGCCCTCTGCCATCCCAGGAAGAAACCTCTAGGTGCATGCAGGGTGTGAGGGACACGTGCAGTCAGGCCCCTCCCAGAAAGCACATCCCGATCCACTTCTCAGCTCAACAGAGGCTCAGATATTGGCAGCCTAGGGATGCTCCAGCCTCTATTCTGAGGCCCAACACAGGGAAAGGGACACCACTGCCCTCAGCAGCAGCCAGCTAAAGGCAAGAAGTATACAGACCCACATTGTCACTGTAATAAAGGCTAATATCAGCTTCCCACACCTCTCCTTGTCCCAGCATGGAGAGAAGACAGTCTTGTTTTCAGGGACAGTTTTCAGCAGAGCCCTTCACTTACTGAGCTTCTTCAGGGCATCAACTGTGACTTCAGGGTCTCCACAGACTTTTTTTTCCAGCTCCTGCCAGGTGAGGAGGTCAAGAACAGCTTGGGGCACCACCTTCAGCAGCCCAGCCTGCATGGCCATGATCTGAAAAGGAGACAGGACAGGTAAGCAGCACGTCTTGCCCATTTCCCTAGCTCCTGGTTGAGCCTAGGGATTTGACTGGATGCAAGCCACATGACTGCTCAGCAAATGCTCTAAGGAACCTGAAGGAGGGAACAGGATCCCACAGAGATGCATCCTAGTTCATTCAGGAAGTCTGTGTCAGAGCTGGGAATAAAACCCTGTGTCTCCCACGCCACTACAAGCCACTTCTCAACAACTCCACGGAGTCCAGGACCTCACCAAAAAGGACAGCCTACTATTGCAACAATGAGCATAGGGACACTCTGTGATGCATTTTACTAGAAACAGACTGTGGGGTTATGTCTCTGGGAACTCAATGACCACTGACGCATTGGGACAGCATTACCTGCTCCTTGCTCTCCTCCAGCCGAGCCTTCTGTACCAGGTGAATGAACTCCTTGCGGTCCTCATAGCACACCACAGTGCTGCTGCCATTGGGGATCAGCTCCACCATGCGCTGGTCACTCAGCACTGTCGTGTAGGTCAGCTCATTCCCAAATTTGAACTCAAAGGTGTCTTTGTCCATGACTTCCATCACCTCCAGGAGCTTCACCTGCCCAGGCCCCAGATGAGCACTTGTTAGAGATGCCCAGTATACAGTGGTGTGCCTGAGCCCCCATCTCCTCCCTTCCCAGACAAGGGCTGGAGTGACTGCAACAGCACACCATGGGATATGATGCCCTAGAGCTATTTAGCTCTATTTAATACCAGGGGCATTGCATCCTTGAAGGACTAGTCAGCGTGGCTACATCTCTATATTAGCTATAGGAGGCATCAAACGCTAAGAGTGCTCTTTTTGAGCGCATTTCTTTGACACATCAGAGGAGGAAGCAAGTACAACATGAAGACAGGGACACAAATCACCACAAGGAATAGGATAGGCACAGCCTCCCTGTCCCTCTCACCAGCACAGAGTCCACGGCAGGGAAGTCTTTGCTCCAGCTGACCTCCTCCCCTGTTAATTGTTTCCATACGAAGCCAGGAAGAGCCAGCACCTGAAGGAGAACAGAGATTTTGCTGAGTCTGTGTAAAGAAGACATCCCCAAAGATGCACGTAGGGGCTCAACAGTGCAGACACAAAGGAGTTTCCCTCCTCCCTCTGTCCACACGCAGAGCTCATCATAGCCGAGCAGAGACTAGACACCCTCTCACAAGCTCCCAGCAGTGTTTCCCAAAACTCAGGCTGCAAGCTCTCCTAACCCCTTGGCCAAATGCTGCCAAACACCTTTTATCCCAGTGTGTGATGACAGAGCCCTCCCATGCTCCATCCTCCCATGGACAGGTTCCAGAAAGGGGCTAACGACTTCCTTTATGTCAATGCAGGGATGGGTTTGCAAGCTTACCAGAAATTCCTTGCCCCTCAAAGCTGCTCCCATGATTTGTCCGATCCACTCATACTTTGGGAAGTCTTTACAGGAGGGATTGGGGACGTACATGTCCCTTGCTTCTCCGGTGCTGTTACCCTACGAGAGACAGGCAAAACTCCAAGTCATGATCTCAGTGCAGCATGAAGCACCACATACTCAGTTCCTGCAGTGCTCTGGGCACTTCTCACACCAGAAGTGGGCTAAACTCCCCATCCTCCTTGGCACTATTCCTAGCGACAGACAAGTATCCAGGCACTTGTCAGCATATCCTAAAACAAGATGCCGCAAGTAATCTACTCAACCCTTCACAAGGAAAAGTTTTGGATCAGCAAAACTAGGTATGTCCCTGACATGCAGGATGACAGGGACAGCATGGCATTGCCAGGCACAGAAAGATCTGCCTCAAATACCCTGATCCACAGCACCTGGTTGGACGTGCGCACAAAGAAGGGCAGAGGCACGGGGGTGTCTGCCGAGCTGGGACACAGTTCCTCTGACATGTCCGCCAAGCTGTCCCGAAAACCGCCACCTGCAACCCCAAAAGAAGGACATTTTTAGTGATGTGAACTCCACATGTGCTGACCCTCAGACCTATGGAGCAAAGATGAGGAAATCCGGCCCAAGCTGGCCCAGGGCTGAGCAGAAGGCTCTTATCAGAGCCTTATGGCACTGGAAAAAATAAGACAGGAGAAATAACATCCTGGCCTGGCCTGTGGAGGATGGCCAGAGGAACCATTGGCACCGTCAAAGCTGTTGTTAGCAACTAATGGAGCAAGCAGCACTCTTTATCCGGAACATGGCCGGGGGTGGCAGGACAAGGCAACCTGCCACCCCTTTCTGCTCCATAGGCAGTAACACTGGGAGCAAATGGGAGCCTCTACAGCACTACAGCAACAGTCACCCCATCACCCCTGACTCTGCACCAGACAAGGCCTTGCCTCACACAGCCCCTACCTTGGTCGATGATGCCCTCTGCGATGAATTTGCACTCCCACCACTGGTCATAACGCAACGGCCACCTGTGGAGAACCAGGCATTGCCTGAGGTGCTGCTCAAAGCCAAGAAGATGCTGGGGAGGCAGCAGGCACAGCAGGGACACCAGGGGACTAGGGTGGACCAGCTTGGGCTTAGGACAGGACAAGATCTCAATCTCCAGAGACAGCTGCATCTTCAGTAGGGAGGTGCCACCTTGGGGAACAGGCCCTGATCCCATCGCTGAGCTGGCTCCTGCCCTGGCAAACCCTCTCCTGAGCACAGGACACACGCAGGCTTCCCAAAATCCTGCTGTGACAGAGGACATAGCTCCCAGCACTGCATGATCCCTTCCCTCCATCAGACACTGCTTACCTATAATCTAGAGGCTTTTCAAACTTGTCCGAGGGTTTTAGGCCTTCATACACCTGCAACAAGCAGAAAAGATCAAGGCTGGTATCCCTTCTCCAGGGCAATTGGTGCCAGGAGAAGGTAGAAAATTGGAAAAAATCTGGTTTGCCCCAAACCTTTAAATATTAACCAAAGCTGATCTCTAAATGGTCTAGGAGCATTTTTGGAAAGGGAACATAAAATCACAATGCTAACCACTGCATGGATCTTTCTGGCCTCAGAGGTACATTGAACACATATTAAACCTCACAGCAGTCTGGGCCGTTTGTGTGCACATAGAGCAATAGATCTTTTGGAGGTGGAGGGAGAAGGACAGTAGGAAGATCAGCATTGCTGTAAAACCATGATACAGGACTGTACACAGCTGCGTTATTGCTGTCACACAAGAATTCTTTGCTGCCCTTGCAGTGCAACGAGATTGTTACACTCCTCATTAGCAACATGCCACAGAGAGCATCCAGGATAGAGACTTCAAGTCAGAGATCCCAAATCCCTCCTAGATGTTATTCCTGGATATGGGATCATCAGCACATGTAAGTGTAGAACCTATGAGTCATGTGAAGAGGCCTTGAGGAGCCCAGGTGTCTCCAGCTCCAAGTTATCCCTTCTACCAACCTCTATGCCGTACATTTTGGCTTTGGAATGCCCCACTCTCCCCAGAGCAGCAGGGACCCTTCCAGAAGGGACAGTACCTGGGTGAAGACAGCGTTCTTGCAGCTGGGGTCCAGGGCAGGGTTGTCTCGGTGCTCCATAGCCAGGCGTCGGTTAATATACAGCCGCGGCATGAAATTAGGCTTGCTGGTCTCCGAGTCCTTCAGACACTGGGTAATGAGAGCTGTGCGCCTCTTGGACAGCAGCAAGAACTGCTTGATATGCTGCCAACAGGCAATTCCAAAACGTCAGAAGTGCCCAGTGTCCAAATCACCTACTTCCTACTGCAGCCACTACACCGCCAGGCCTCTCTCCTTCCCAGGGACACTGCCTTCCACACACAGACACGTTCTCCTTGACAGTATTTGCTCTGCCTCTGAAAGACTTTGCTTTCTGGCTTAAGGGAGATAGCAAGTCCAGTCCTCCCTCCGTCAGTTGTCATCTGATGCTCACACTCCAGCGTTGCTTGGATTCTCCTGCACCCTCGCTCACACCAGAATATCGGTCTTACTATCTCCCCTATTTGTTATCAAAGCAAGCTCGTCTAAACAAACAAGAATCCTCAAATGCTTTGGATCCTATGTTGAGCCAGCACAGGAATTACAGTGCTGACACCAGGCCTGGAAACACACAGAATGGGGCTGCCCCAGCCATGTCCAGCACACGTATTCTGGGAGAGGATGTAAGCAAAACAGGCAGCTGGAGGGACAAACTCAGTCTCATGAGAAAGATGGAAATTTAAAGCTTATTAAAGCCACAAAGAAGCTATTGCTAAAAGCCTTGCTATTTGGCCACAACCAGCTCAAAGCTGCTGGCAGCAAGTGCAGGAACAGAGTGTCCTGGCCTGAGATCTTGGAGGGGATGTGTGTCCAGCTCACATGCCCGGTGCTGCTGTGGTCCAAGTCCTTTTGAGGGTGAAGTGCTCTGGTTTGATTCTACTTGTTACTCCATAACTACACATTTCCACATCAGCATTTTAGCAGGAAACTAGCCTCTAAACAGTATCACCTTTCACAGCTTTAATGAACTGAGCTCAGCCAGGTACTTCCCTTGAGCTGCTCTAAAGGCAACAAGCACTGCCTGCCTTCCCTGCCACAGCCCAAACGCAATCACCCTGCCAGACTGAGGCCCCACAAGACTCAGAGGGAATTGCTCACCTTCAGTTTGCTGAATGTGCCAACAGTGTGGTCCCAGGCTGGCACTAAGTGATGCAGGACACTGTCCAGGAGCTTGATGAACCTAAATCCCAAAGAAGAAGGTATTGTGACGCAGGAGGAACAGGAATCAGCACAAGGCTATTCCAGACCAGACACCCTCGGACACAATCAGAAAAGCAACAGATCCAAACCCAACCCAGCATATCTTATACATCTCAGAGCCTTTGGTACCAAATTCCCACTCCCTGGGCGCTGCAGGGGCCTTGCACCCCTTGCAAGGGACTCTGCATGCACCTGCCCCAAACACCACAGATATGCTGTGCTTGCCACACACAAGACACCAAACTTGAACTGCAAAATTCCTCTGAAAATGTAGGGGAGTTACCCCAGACAGCTCACGTTCTCAAATGACTCTGCTATTTTCTCCATGTGCTCTTTTCTCCAGAGTCCAGGATGCCTGTTCCAAGGGGAGTCACGCAGCTTTACAGCTTCCCGCCATACTCGTGCTGGAGATAGCACCAATCCCTGCAGACAATTCCACCCCACTTGTCTGCCCTGCTCCATACAACACCTTTGAATGAGCACAGCCCGTCGGTACAGCAGGTCTGGGTCTGTCCCTTCTAGGCGAGGGTAGCGCACTAAATTGGGCAGCTGGAACATGTCAGCACTGAGCCCCAAGTCCCTCTGTCGGGAGGATTTGATTTTGATGCCTCGGAGGCGAACATCAATCCCATCATCTGCCAAGGAAGACCAGGAATAATACACTAAGACCACATGAAAACAAGCCTTCCAGCATGGGAGGTCTATGAGTAAAAGCTCCAGGAATGTCATCAGCTCCACCAGCTCTGGTGCTGGGCACTGACAGCCTGAAATATTTCTGTGAAGAAGCAGCAGGGCATTTACAGAAGAAAAAAAATAAATAATTGAAGGCAGAGAAAGACAGGATGAAAGCTGAGAGCTTGCAAACCTCCAGGTCCCCCTGGAGTTCCCCGTGGTTCTTCTGCATCTCGTCTGAAACAGCTCGCAGGGCCAGGAAGTACAAGCCACAGGAACAAACTCTTAATGTACAGTATCTTACAGATGCATTATGGATGCGGCCGTAACGCCCAGCCCTACCTCTGCACTCCACAATCCGGATCTCGATGACAGGCAGGTGTGTTGTCATGTCCTCAAGGACGCAGACATCCCCAATGTAGCTCCTGCAAACACAGCACAGACGAGGGCTGCAGGGCTGTTCCCTCGCCCATCCTGCCAAAATCCACTCAAGTGCTCGTAAGGGAAGAGGGTTTGCATCTTTTGAAATGAGAGCCTGTGGCAGGAACCCAAACCTAGCTGCCTACAACATGGCCCACGCTGAATGACTGAACCTGCTGGTGCCTCAGGTCCAGGTGACATGATCCTGATGGGTCACAGGATCATAAAATGTTAGGGGTAGGAAGGGACCTCTGGAGATCATCTAGTCCAACCCCCGTGCCAGAGCAGGTCTACCTACAGCAGGTTGCACAGGATGGTGTCCAGGCGGGTTTTGAATGTCTCCAGAATTGGAGACTCCACTGCCTCTCTGGGCAGCCTGTTCCAGCGCTCTGCCACCCTCAAAGTAAAGAAGTTCCCTCTCAAGTTCAGATGGAATGTCCTATGTTCAAGCTTGTGCCTGTTACCTCTTGTCTTATCAATGGGCACCACTAAAAAAAGACTGGCTCCATCCTCCCAGCACCCTCCCTTTAAGTATTTATAAGCATTGATAAGATCCCCCCTCAGTCTTCTCTTCTCCAGACTAAAAAGACCAAACTCAGCCTTTCCTCACAAGAAAGATGTTACGGTCCTCTAATCATCTTCGCAGCCCTTTGCTGTCCCCTCTCCAGCAGCCCCCTGTCCTTCTTGAACTGGGGAGCCCAGAACTACACACAGTACTCCAGATGTGGCTTCACCAGGGCAGAGAAAAGCGCAAGATGACCTCCCTCGACCTGCTGACCACACTCTTCTTGATGTACCCCAGGATGCCATTGGCCCTCTTGGCCACAAGGGCACATTGCTGGCTCATGGTCATCCTGTTGTCCACCAGGACTCCACAGAACTGTGTTCCAGCAGGTCAGCCCCTAACCTGTACTGGTGCATGGGGTTGGGGTTACTCCTCCCCAGGTGCAGTATCCTGCATCTAGGGAGAAGTCCCTCAATCGGATCGGAAGAGTCCAGAGGACTGTGCTGTCTGCTACTGTAAGCAGAGTGAACCCACAGTTCAGAGGCGGAAAATGCCTGGCCCGAGGCTCTGGGCCTCTTAAGCCAGGCTGGTGCTGGCATGACTGCTTAAGGTTGGGGTGTCTAGCACCTTTGACCCCTTCAAGGGCCATGCTACCCTCTCCACCTCTATCCACTCACTCATCAATGCCGACATCGTTCAGTTTCTTCAGATTGTCCCCCTCGCCCCCGTACACAGCAACTCGCTTGGGCATGAAGTTCTCATCGGTGGTATCCACCGTCAGCAGGAGCTTCCTGCAAAGGGAAGAATGAAATGAGGAGAAGGTAACTGCATCTGAACACCCATTACTGCTCCTCCTCATTGTCTGGCCACACTTGTTATCAAGCACACGCAGCTGGTGCTGGGATCCCCGGGTACCTGTGACAATGCCAGGAGCCCTTCAAACCCAGAGCCAGAGCAAGGGTTGAGGGGCAGGGAACGCAGGGCAAATTTGGACCATGGCGGACCGATGCAGAGAGCAGGGGCTGAAGGGCTCGCCCCAGCCGTGAGCCAGCGCGCAGGGGAGAGGTGCCTCACTTGACAATGGTGCCTTTCTTCATGTTGAGCCGCACCCAGTGCTGGCCCTGGGACCCATCACTCTCCCAATACGTGTCCGCGTGGCTGTCGGTCAAGCATGACACATTGAAGTCCTCCTGAAAAAGGGTAGTGAACGAAAGGAAGATCAGACAGGGGTAGAATTAACTTCCCCTTAGTGGTTACTCTTGTCATGAATCTTAGAGCCAGAGGGTGTCAAACTGGCCCATTCCCTTTGCTGGGCTGTCGGTAGATGCAGGGAGTACAGACCGCTCAGGACACTGGGGCTCACCCTCCAAGGTGCTCTAGGGTCACACCCCAAGCACAGAACATCAAACCCTCCCTAAAATCAGCTCAGCAGCCAATATTAGCATTTCCTTCTTAACCACAGCCTCTCTAGGTGCCACATTACACAATATGCTGCATGAAACTCCCCAGGCTTCTCTCACACATCCTCAAACACAGCCCAGCCCAGTGCAGCACACCAAGCACCATCCACGCTCCCCAGCCTCACAGCACAGCGGGGCTGATGCAGCCTTGTCCCTTTAACACACCGTGTAGGACGAGACATCGATGCTGTCCACATACTGCTTGACACTGCCCAAGTTCTCATCCTCCTTCCCAATGTGATCATACAGGAAATGCACCAGGTCTTCATCACATTCATAAGTCCATGTTGGGGGCACAAACCTACCAGGAAAAAGGGATTAATGGGTGTGGAGAGCCAGGGGCAGCCAGGCTAATGGGTCAGGGAAGGTTGGTCCATATTCTGCTTGCCTGGGTCCTGCCCTGTTTTCTGCTTTGTGCAGGCATATTTAGGACAAGATGCCAAGCAGAGCTGTTCCCCACTGCCTGTCTAACCCCCGTCTCCCCCTGGGTCTGCAGCAGACCTCTGTCTGAGCAGTCAGGGAGAGACAGTGGCGTGCGCCCAACCACAGCAGAAGCTGGAAAACAGCTCATACCGAAGCTTCTCTACAGCGGCCTCATCCTGCTCCATGGGCTTGGGCTTCGCTCCGAGGCGCAGGGAGTACGTCAGATCCACCACCTGCTCCCATCTGAAACAGCCCAGAGAAGGGGGGAGGGAGAAAATCCCAGGGAAAAGAAGGAGCTGGTGGTCAAGGAGCAGCTGGAAGGGGAAGATTTGGGTTTAAAGCCCCACCGTGCTCCATCCTCCATCACCTCCAGCCTCATCCACCGCCCTGTCCCTTCCAACCATCTCTAATTCTCCCAGCCCACACCCCCCGCCACCCCAGGCAGGTGACAAGCACAGCGACCAAGCCAAACCGATATGGTTAACTCCACATCTGGCATCCCTACTGCCTCACTTCCATGGAAGAAACGGCCCAGCGGGCCGGGGCTCCTCGGTGCAGAGCAGGAACGGCCACGGGCCGAGACCCCGCAGGGCTGGACTGGGGTGAACGGGGCGGGGGTAGTGGTGGGGGTGTGAACCTCCCTGCTCTCTGCCGTGCAAGGGGGAGCCGGGGAAGCCAGGGACGGCGACCTGGCAGGAGGGAGCGGCGGCCCCGCACCTGATGACGGGTTTGTAGTCCACCCCGAAGAGCTGCTGCTGCCGCTGGATCCGCTCCGTGGACTCCACCGGCACCAGCCGGTCCCCGCCGTCGGCGTGCTTGCACACCAGCACCCAGCCCTCCTCCAGATCGCAGCCGCTCCGGTACTCCTCCAGCTGCTCCTGCGGGGGGCAGGCGGCTGCCCTCAGGGGGGTGACAGGCCGCTCCCTCAGGGGGGTGACAGCCGGCTCCCCTCAGGGGGGGTGACAGGCCGTTCCGCGGGCAGCGCAGGCCGCGCCGGCCTCCCGGCGCCCCCCGCCCCGGTCCCCCCCGCCGTTACCTTCCTGAGCTTGACCCAGAGCCCGGCGCCGTTGCAGTACTCCTCGCCGGTGGCGCGGAGGCAGCCGCCCTTCCGCACCTCGATGGTGGCCCGCGCCGCCCGCTTCCCGCCCCGCGCCGGCCCCGGGCTGTCCCAGACGCTGAGCAGGCTGCGGGCGGCGGCGGCGGCGGCGGCGGCGGGATCCTTGCAGATCTTGTACTGCACCTCCCGCGGCACGTAGCAGAGCGCGGCGGGCAGCGGCCGGGCGCGGCGGAAGCACTCGCTGCACTGCAGCAGGAACCGCAGCCGGCCCAGCACCTGGTGCGGCGCTTCCCCGCCCGCACGCATCGCCGTACCGGGCACCGCGGGCAGCGGCCGAGTTCCGCACCAGCCGGGTCGCTACGCGCGAGTTTACGGCAAACCCCGCCCGCCGACGAGGCAAGATGGCGGCGCCCGATGGGGCGGACGTAGGGCAAGATGGCGGCGCCCGTGATGCGGACGGAGGAGAGAGGAGCAGGGCAAGATGGCGGCGTACGGACGAGCGAGGAGCCGAGCAGGATGACGGCCGTACGGAAGGGGCGGGGCAAGATGGCGGCGCACAGAGAGGCGGGGCTAGGGCAAGATGGCGGCGCCGGCGGGGCGGG